>PVJC01020624.1:0-29000 GCA_004026665.1 Murina feae
CATCTATTTTTCTTTTAGACTTCAGAGTAACCTATTGGTCAGGTATAGAAGTTTAGCTTGTCTAACACAGTCCCTTGTCTCATAACTTGTAATGGTTATTCTTGTCTTCAGTGCCCAGAGTTGGAGATTTGAGAAGGTTGTCCACTTCTCTGGCCTTTGTTGGAAACTTGTTCTGTTTGGAAGTTTGTAAGATTTTCTCTTTACCCTTGGAGTTCAGAAATTTCAGCAGGATCTGCCCAGGATACCTTTTGTGTTAATCTTGGCGCTACGTGAGCCTTTCTAATCTGAAACCTCAAGCCTGTTTTCAACTAAAGGAACTTTTTTTTATCTATTATGTTTATTTTTTAAAACTTGTGGATTTTTTCATTAGGAAATACCACATTTTAAAATGTTTTTATTGATTCGAGAGAGCGAAAAGGAGAGGGATAGATAGAAACAACAATGAGAAACATCAGCTCAGATGCCTTCTGCACGCCCCCTACTGGGGATTGAGCCTTGTGCCTTGACCAGGAATTGAATCCACTGTCCTGGTATCACAGTGCTTGTGTTTAAGTAACCATTATTTTACTTCATAATGCCCCCAAAACGTTTCCTTTAAGCGGAAAGGTATGTATGTAAAGGACGAAACATAGAGTTATGTAGGGCTCGATTCTATTAGTGGTCACGGCATGAACTGGAGATCTTGGAACAAATACCTTGCAGATAAGGGGAGGACTACTGTTGTGTTTAAATTCTCTTGTTTCTGCCCTAACTGGTTTGGTTCAGTGGATAGAGCATTGGCCTGCGGACTGAAGGGTCCTCGGTTCGATTCCGGTCAAGAGCACATGCTTGGGTTGTGGCCTCTATCCCTGGTGGGGGGCGTCCAGGAGGCAGCTTATCAATGGTTATCTCTCATCATTGATGTTTCTATCTCTCCTCTCCTCTCTGAAATCCATAAAAATATATTTTAAAAAATTTTCTTGTTTTCTACATTAACTCTGCTTCGGTGCAAACCACTTGGGATGGGAGTGCCCGTGGTGGTAATCTCAGGCTGCTCCTATATTGGTTTGTGCTCTGAACTTCCAGAATCACCCCCTCCAGGAATTCCTTCCGCCCTGTTGCAGGTGGTGAGAATTAAGGAGAGTTATTCTTCCCTAAGAGCTCAGCTGTGAATGGGATGGCAGGTGGGACTTCTCTTTGACAGTGGAGAGGCCTCTTAAATTCCTTGGCTTTGTTAAGGTGGGATTGAGGCAGGTGAGCTCTCTTCTTCCTCCTTGTATCCAAGCGGGGGGGGGGGGGTGATGCACTTTAGCTGAATAGGGCAAGTCCCTTTGGAGGCAATGGCCTGAGCAGGGTAGGCAGGAAGGGGCAGTTCTCTCTTCATGTGCTGAGGGCATCTATCCTGGTTTAACCAGCCGGGACTCCTCAGATCACCTTCTTATGCTGCCAGCCCCCACCTCAGCCTGGTGCTGAAATTGTTGAGCCTTAGCCAGTTTTCTCAGTGGTTAGAGCATTGGCAGGAGGACTGAAGGGTCCCAGGTTCAATTCTGGTCAAGGGCATGTACCTCCATTGCAGGCTGGATCCCCAGCCCTGGTCGAGGTGTGTGTTGGGGGAGGCAACTAATGAATGTCCCTCTCTCGCATTGATGTTTTTTCCTCTCTATCTCTCTCTTTTCCACTTTCTCTAAAAATCAGTGAAAAAATATCCTCTGCTGAGGATGAACTAAAAACAATTTTTTTTGTTGTTGTTGAGTTTCCTCCTGCTAGAAGTTGGGGGAGAGAGAGAGGAGTTACAAGGAGATATTCAGCTCACTCTCTTTACAGGATTCCTTCACAGTTTGCATTGAAACGATGCCCTGAGCATTATATTCAGTAGTTTTTCTAACAGTGTTGATGCCACATCCCTGTCTGTCTTGTCTTGGGCCAGACGAACATGGTGTCAGGGGCATCCTTAGGTCCCAGTGCGGCTGGACCTTAATTCAGGTGTCAAGAAATGTTGTGTAGGTGAGTGATGCCTCTTTCTTTTTCTGCAGAAAATAAAAAGCCAGGTAAAGGTTCCAAAGGCTGCAAGAAGGTAAGTTGGCCCAACCCTCGCGTAAGGTGTGCCCACTGTTGGGGTAAGGCTAGGAACAGGTTACCTGCCCTAGAAGGGGCCCATAAAACCCAGTAGAGACGGTGGGTGACTCTAGACAGAGTGACACATCAGACTCAGTGGAGCTGGCTTTCCTTCTCTCTTTGGGTGGCCACAGCAGAGAATCAGCAGCATTTATTAAGTTTACACCACAAGCCACACGCTGCTTAGTGCTTGATTTACCTTGGTAGGCATTGCCGTGGTCCCATTTTTTAGATGAAGAAACTGAGCTTAGTGAGAAACTTCCGAATTCAGGGTAGTGCAGCTGGGACTTGAGTCTGTCTGAGTCCCAGTCCCTGTCACTCATGGGTAGTAGAGAGGCTGAAACATAATGATTGGCTCCAGCTCCAGGATCTCCTGGCCCTGTTAGGAGAGATATGGACAAGTCAGACTTGGGCCAAAGCAGTGGTTGTCAGATTGTAGCAGATGGCTAAAGTTCTCACACTTTATTTTATTTTTTAGAAATATCTTTATTGCGCCCTGACTGGTTTGGCTCAGTGGATGGAGCGTTGGCCTGCGGACTCAAGGGTCCCGGGTTCGATTCTGGTCAGGGTCATGTAACTTGGTTGCGGGCACATCCCCAGTGGGGAGTGTGCAGGAGGCGGCTGGTCGATGTTTCTCTCTCATCGATGTTTCTAACTCTCTATCCCTTTCCGTTCCTCTCTGTAAAAAATCAATAAAATATATTTAAAAAATACCTTTATTGCTATCAGAGACGAAGGGAGAGGGAAACAGAGAGATAGAAACATCAGTGATGAGAGAGAATCGTTGTCCGGTTGCCTCCTGCACACCTCCTTCTGAGGATGGAGCCCACAACCCAGGCATGTGCCCTGACTGGGAATCAAACTGACCCGGTTATAGGTCGACGCTCAACCACTGAGCCAAACCAGTCAGGCAAAGTTCTCACACTTTGGACATGTTTAACCAGACTAGATAATTCTGGAGGGCTGTTAAAACACAGATTACTGGGCCCCCACTCCTGAGTTTCTGATTCATGGGTCTGTCGTGGCTTCTGAGAATTTGTATTCCTAACAAGTCGCCAAGTGATGCTGCTGCTGGTCTAAGGACCACACTTTGAGAACTACTTAGCTTTCCCCTTTGCCTTTACTTGGGAAACCTTCCGAGTTGCACCTCCCTTTTCTTCAGTCAGTTCCTGCCTGGTTAATGGAGGGTGGGTCTCTCTTTAGCAAGATGGGCATACCTTTGGGGAAAACCCTTTTTTCTCTCCTCTCTTTCCCATGACAACAACACTTCTAAGAAGCTCTAACCCCTCCTGGAGGCTGATTTTCATGGGTTCATTAGCTCTGTTTGATTTTTTCCCCCCTCTCATGTGGTGACCATCCTGTAAAGCAGAGTGGGAAGAAAGCAGCCTTCAAGCTGGTCTCCACTCCCCAGTTTGTTCACTCCAATGATCATACCAACCGGGAGGCTGAATTAAAGAAGAAGAGGGTAAGCTCTGTACCATGGGGGAGAGGGCTTGCCTGGACTGCCAGTTCGTCAGGAGTGGTGAATGGAAGGGCAAAGGCCAGAATGGTTGGGGTTGTAGAAGCTGTTGTGGAAGGTGGAAGGGAGGATGTTGCTTTGATATTTGACTTCGTGTCTCCATTTGCTCACCTCCCCAGTCCATTGCTATCTGGCTTAAGTTCCCAAGCCCCACCAAAATGGTCTTTGCCAGCCTCCCCAGTGCATTCTCTGATGAAGAGTTTTCATCTAATTTGATCCGAATTCTCTGCATTTGAGACCTGCTTTCCTTGAAATACTCTCACTTTGACTTTCTTGTCATCTTACTCTCCTAGATGTCCTCCTTCCTCTCTGCCAGCCTCTCCCTGCTCTCTAAATGGCGGGGCATCCCATGACTTTGTCCTTTTCTCCCTCTGTTCTTGTTTCCTCTGCCAGGAACACATTCTCTCTCAGCTTCCCATACCTTTCTTATATATTTATTGATTTCGGAGAGGAAGGGAAGGAGGGAGAGAGGGAGGGAGGGAGGGAGGAAGGGAGGGAGGGAGAGAGAGAGAGAGAGAGAGAGAGAGAGAGAGAGAGAGAGATATGGCGAGAGACAAATCATTGATCAGCTGTCTCCTGCAGGCCCCACACCGGGGATTGAGCCCACAAACCGGGCATGTGCCTTGACCGGGAATGAACTGTGACCGCCTGATTCACTCGTTGATGGTCAACCACTGAGCCACACTGGCTGGACCCTTTGTCCTTTTATTATTCTCTGCCCCACTTTCCCTTCCTGCAGCACTCTGTTTTTTTTTTCCTTTCTCTCAAATCCCTTATATCCTGCTGTCATATCTGCTTTCACCCTGTATCCTCACTCCTTCCACCTCTGCCATGCCACACTGTTTCCTCCCACTGTCACACATTCCCTGTTCCTCTCCGTCTCCCATCCCTCCCTTAGGCTGCACACCTAGTCAGCTGTGGTCCTGGTATGTGTTCCCTTGTTAGATTGAGGAGATGAGGGAGAAGCAGCAGGCTGCCCGGGAGCAAGAGAGACACAGACGCAGGACCATGGAGAGCTACTGTCAGGATGTCCTGCGACGCCAGGAGGAGTTTGAGTCCAAGGTAAGAGAGCAATTTTGCCCCTGGGTAGTACTGGGGCGGGTTTGCACGAGAGCATCTTTTGCCGTTGCTCTGTGAAAGGGAGAGAAAGGATGTGAGATGGTTGAAGGGAAAGTAGGCAATCCGTGGAGAAAGGATGGGAAAACAGGACAGAGGCAGGGAGGGTGAGAGGGAGGTAAAAAGCCATTTGGGCCTTGTGTGTGACAGCACAACACTGGATAGGTCCTTTCTCCCAAGCTGGAACCCAAAAACGGGGTGAGGGGGTGGGAGGATTAAGGCAGGGGTGGGGAACTTCAGGCCCACAGGCCATAAAAGTCCCAGGAAATGATTTGATCTGGCCCTGCCAAGGCATTAAGGGTGAGTTACTTAAATGTTTGACTAAATGTAGCAGGCTAATTTTTACATACCCATATGCACACTCGGGCCTCTCTCTGGTGCTCGAATACACACATACATATAGGCACACATAGGTACCATGTGGGCCCGTGTGTTCTTCCACTTCCCAGCTCTGGTGGCTGGGACTCACGTGGCTCCCCCAGCTTCACATGGTCTCTAATGCCCTGGCTCTTTCTCACTCTATTTCCTCCCATGGACCATTCTCTTCTTTTTTCCTTTAGGAGGAAGCTTTGCAGGAATTAAATATGTTTCCTCAGCTGGATGATGAGGCCACAAGGAAGGCCTATTACAAGGAGTTCCGTAAGGTATGGGGACTCTTTATTTATTTTTTAAATATATTTTTTATTGATTTCAGAGAGGAAGGAAGAGGGAGGGAGAGATAGAAACATGAATGGTGAGAGAGAATCATTGATTGCCTGCCTCCTGCACGCCCCCCACTGGGGATTGAGCCCGCAACCCAGGCATGTGCCCTTGACTGGAATCGAACCCGGGACCCTTCGGTCCACAGGCCGACGCTCTAGCCACTGAGCCAAACCGGCTAGGGTGGGACTCTTAAGGCTCTTCAGGGAGGGTACCAATCCAGTCTCATCTCCTCTCCATTTCTGTTTTCCCTGTCTGAGATGGAGGCCTTTTCATTCATGGGCCTCTGCGATTGCTACCCAGTCCTCTGCCTGCCTCCATCCGTCGCCTTCTGCCCTGCAGGTAGTGGAATACTCTGATGTGATTTTGGAAGTTCTGGATGCCAGGGACCCGTTGGGCTGCCGCTGCTTCCAGATGGAGGAGACTGTCCTGCGGGCAGAAGGCAATAAGAAGCTGGTGCTGGTCTTGAACAAGATTGGTGGGTATTGAGAAGCATTGGGTGAGGCATGGCAGGAGGCAGGCCTTCTTGAAAGACCAGCTCTGACCAGATCCTGAGATGCAGCAACTTCAGTGGTATTCCTAACAGTTGTGCCACATAGGAATTCTTGTCCCAGTCTTTCTAGCCAGGAATCTGAGAGGTGAAGTCATTTGTCTAAAGCGGGGGTAGGGAACGTCCGTATAAGGCCCGAGAAAGCATTTGGTCTGGCCCTGCCAAGGCATTAGGGGTGAGTTAATGAAATGTTTGACCAAATACAGCAGCTAATTTTTAAGTTGATAATTTTGCATGGCCCGAGAATGATGTTAGAAATATCCAAATGGTCCTTGGCAGAAAAAAGGTTCCCCACCCCTGGTCTAAAGACACAGTGCAGCAGAAGCTGGGAATGGTGTGCAAGTCCGGCTGCCTTTGGTTCCTCCATTCTTGCTGTTTTAAGCCTTATCTGTGACTGGCCATCCCTGGAGAGTGTCTTCTCCAAGCTGGAACCCAGAGACCAGGGCACAAAAGCACATGGACTCAGGAGTCGGTTGGGTCTGGCTCTCATCTCACTTGTGCTGTTTTGTCTGGGATCTTGGAAAAGTCATATCACCTGAGAGCTTCCATTTCTCTAGCTTTAAAATGGGCTGTGATTGTTCCAACTCACAGTGTTGTTGTGAGAATTAATAATAAAGTGCTTGGTATATGTGTGGTCAGTACCTCACAAATGGTAGCCATTTTGCCCATGTTATTCTTGACATTTGGTTCAGATTAGAATCATTCAGAGAGGGGATTGGAAACATAATCTTTGAGAGACCTGGGACCAAATAGCTAGTTTTCCCATTCTCCCTGAGGGAATAGAGGTCCCCTCAGGGAGAGCCAGCTGCTCCCCTAGAATACAGTGTCCTTTCTAACTCTAACTTAGGGACTGTACAGGGCTAGGGAGCTATCTTTGTCAGGAGGTGGGCCCAGCCTCAGATACGGGTAGATTAAGGTGACCAGATTTAAATCGGTACACCATTGACCGGGTTGGGGGGGGGTGTCTTTCTTTTTCCTTTTCTTTTTTTTATTATTACTTAAAATATTACAAAGAGTAATCGGGACTTTTTTAAAACGCTGCGGGACGTGGGACAAATTATTAAAAATCGGGACTGTCCCGCCAAAAGCGGGAGGTCTGGTCACCTTAGGGTAGATGCATCTTTGAATGAGCTGTCGAAGTTATGTTCTCCTTACCTGTTCTATCTGTTCTGTTTCCCCCAGACCTCGTCCCCAAGGAGATTATAGAAAAGTGGCTGGATTACCTTCGGAATGAGCTGCCAACTGTGGCCTTTAAGGCCAGCACCCAGCATCAGGTCAAAAACCTGGTAAGCAGGGGCAAGGGGCAGCTAGACTTTCAGGATAGCCTGGGGCCAGGGATGACTTGAACTGGGTCCCCAACTCTTTGGTAATTGAATTAGGCCTTCAGCTTTGACCTTTTTGCTTTGCTGGATGACTTAATATTCATTTCATTTTTTCCTATATTATTGCTCTTTAGGAAGCATTTTTTCCAGATGTAAAGGGTAATACATATTAGAAAATATAGTTAGAACTGTTCCATTTTAAAATATATGCCTTTGTTTTTCTCTTTAAAACATCACACTGCTTTCTATTAGATCATTAACACAGAAATACATTTTCATTGTAAAATATTAAAGTATATGGAAACATTGGTTGCTTCAATGCAGAGAAACTGGTGCTGGGGACATTTTTTTCAATTTTACACCAGCATAAACTTATTTATTAAAAAATAAAGTAAAAAAACCAATTGCATATAAAGCTTAATTACCCTTTCACCAATACCCTTAATTCCAGTCTCCTTTATCCACATATAACCAGAAGTAACCATCATTGTAAGTATGGAAGGATCTAGATGTTTTTCTGTACTTTATATGTACATAGGGAAGGTGTATATAAAGAGAAAACTGTATTTTTGGGTATCATGTCTTATCCTGCGGCTTGCTTTTTTCACCTCCTGGATATCTTTTTACTGAGATCTATCTTCTGATGCTAAGTAAAATTAGTTTCCAATTTTTTATTGTTATAACCAGTACTTCAACACGTACTGTTGCACATGTTTGTGTAGGTTAGGTATTGGAGGTTAACCAGTACGTCAACACACACCCTTGCTCATGTTTGTATAGATTATTTATTGAGAGGTTAACCAGTACTTCAGCACACACCCTTGTACATGTTTGTGTAGGTTAGGTATTGACAGGTAGAGTGGCTGTGTCATAGGCTTTTTAAAAAATATATATATTTTATTGATTTTTTACAAAGAGGAAGAGAGAGGGATAGAGAGTTAGAAATATCAGTGAGAGAGAAACATCAATCAGCTGCCTCCTGCACACCCCCTACTGGGGATGTGCCTGCAACCAAGGTACATGTCCTTGACCGGAATCGAACCTGGGACCCTTCAGTCCGCAGGCCGACGCTCTATCCACTGAGCCAAACCGGTCAGGGCTGTCATAGGCTTTATGCATTTTATATTTTCCTAGACACAGACATATTGCACAACCCCCCACCAAGTGGCTGTACCGTTTATCTTCCCGCCAGTGGGGTAATGAATGTGTGACAGGGCCTGTTTCCCTCCACCTTTGCTAACATTTGATATCATTAAATGTTTTCATCTTTGCTAATCTTGAAGACGCATGGTATCTTCTTTAAAAATGTTTTGACCTTTTTGATGGCAGAAATGTGGTAAGGATCCTTTGCTATCAGCTTTCTTTTGTTTGTAGTCCACTTTAAGGATATATCTCATTAACCTGCTTCTTGTTGATGGATATTTAGGTTAATTTCTATTTTACAATAGTGTGGTGGGTAAGTAAGGAAAGAGGAGGAGATGGAAGGGTATTCTGGGTAGAGTAGGTGGCATCAGGAGTTAAGAGATAGAGGCTGGCCCGGTCGGCATGGCTCAGTTGGTTCAGCATCGACCCATGAGGCAAGAGGTCGAGGTTCGATTGCCAGTGAGGGGTGTGCAAGAGGCAGCCAATCAATGTTTCTCTCTCATCTTTGTTTCTATCTCTCTATCCCTCTCCCTTCCTCTCTCTCTAAAAATCAATAAAAGCATATTTTAAAAAAGAGAGGCTGGAATGGCCTTGTTCTGTGTGAGGAATCAAGGGAACGTGGATTGTGTGTGGGCCAGGCATTATCTTTCCCCTTTGTAGGCTGGGATGGCGGGCATCCCTGTTGTGCACACTGGGGCACCAAGGTCCTGAGAAGGGAAGCAGGATTTGCTAGACACACACCTGTGAGAGGAAGAGTTGGAAGTCCAGCCTGGCCCATCTTGAGGCTAGGATGCCATACTCTCTCTGCTGAGGGATACAGGAGACGTGTATAGGCAGAGACAGGGACAAAGAAGACTGGAGATTCAAAGACAGTGGAAAACCAGAACCGCGGGTCCCCAAGAAGAGGCAGGGAAACGGCAGCTTTGGATCCCGTGTGAGAAGTCTGCTACTTTGGCCTGAGGATCTCCTTTGATCACAGGCAGGACCTGAAAGTTGAAACTCGGGCGGGGGAGGGGGGGGACGGACTCAAATCACATCTCCCTCCTGATGCTTCTGCTGTACTATCCCTCATTTTCTAGAACCGCTGCAGTGTGCCCGTGGAGCAGGCCTCCGAGTCACTGCTGAAGAGCAAAGCCTGCTTTGGAGCTGAAAATCTCATGAGGGTTCTGGGGAACTATTGCCGCCTCGGAGAAGTGCGCACCCATATCCGTGTGGGCGTTGTGGGTAAGGCGCCCGGGGAGAGGTCACAGGGCTCAGGCTCTCCCTCGGGCAGGGGCTTCATTGCGGGAAAGGATCCTGGGAACTTCGCGTCATCTTTTTTGGGGGAAGGGTTTTGTGCTTTGTAATTTGGATTGGTGAGCGTGGGAACACATACTCAGAAGCATCACTATGCGCTGCATTTTGTTTTATTTTTTTAAATACGTTTTTTTATTGATTTTAGAGAGAGAGGAAGGAGGGAGGGATACAGAGATAGAAACATCCACAAGAGACATAGATTGGCTGCTACCTGCACGCCCCTTACTGGGGATAAAGCTGCAATGCAGGTATGTGCTCTTATTGGGAATTGAACCCAGTACCTCTTGGTCCACGGGCCACGATGCTCAGTCACTGAGCCACACAGCCAGGCCATGTGCTGCATTTTAGAACCATGGACCAAATGCATAGGGCTAGGCTTGGCGTTGGTACCATCTTACCCTACCGGAGCTGCAGGAAGGAGTGGTGAACATCTCCCTTTCACAGATAAGAACACTGAGGCCCAGAGATGGGAAGGAGACTTAAGGGTCTCAGCTCTGTGTGAGACAAGGCAGAGCTAAGGCTCAAACCTGGGCCTGTCTGGTTCCCAGGGCACTGAGGGGAGGATGGTAGGTTTGGAACAGGGGAATTAAGAGAGGCAGAGGTGGAGCAGCAGGCAGAGGAAGTGAAGCCGGCAGAGACATTGATAGAGCTGGACATTGAGAAAAGGGTGTAAACGCACATACCTGAACAGACAGAAAAGGAACTGGAAAGCCAAGGGATGGGCTTGGTGGGTAGTGGAGAGGGGAGACAGATTTAAATGATAAGAGGCATGCAGAGAGATGGATATGTGATCAGAAAGAAATACCAAATGGGCATAGAGACAGACATGCATGGAGTCCTGCAAAGAGAAACAAGAGGACTAGAGGCACCCATGTATATGGAGAGGCGGACCCATATACATACCCAAAGAAAGAATGAGAAAAACGAACATAGGGCTAGCGAGACAGATTTCGAGAGACACATAGCAACAAGCAGGAACAAATATGGAGACACGGAGGAACACACACACACGCACGCTTATGCACACATACAGATCCATAAAAAAGTGCAAATGCGCAGGCGTGGAGACATGTATAGACCCAGAGAAGGCACCTTTAGAGACAGACAGACCCAGGGGCAAATCACATGCAAACTAACTCTGCTTCTTTCATGCAAATAGAGTCAAAGAGAGACACGTGCCCAGTTCCACTAAGCACCCTGATTCACAGAGAGACAGATACACAGACATGTTTGTAGTGAGTTATATATGCATAGAGAGAGGAGTAGAGGTGGGGTAAGGGGGGAGGTGGTTTGGGAGAGAGAAAAGGGGACACTGTAAAACATGTACAGAGGTGCCCACTAGGAGAAGGAACGTGATTACAAGGAGAGGCAGAATTCGTGGGGTGGGGTGAAAAAAAGAAAGAACAATGGCTAAAATGAGAGACACAGTAAGACAAACTGGCAAAGAAAGATGCTTAGATACAGAGATGTACAGAGAAAGAGATGTGATAGATAGACTGAGGAAAGTAAAAACATGGCAAAAGAGGTAATATTTAGAGTGAGGACGGTCAATATGCACATACATGCATATGCATGTGCTCGCACGCATGTGTGCGTGCGCACACGTGCATGCACACACACAGATAGATGTATAGAGATTTCAACACACTCACACGCCCCCCCCCCACACACACACATACAGGCACACCTGTGAAAGAGCAGTAGACATAGTCCGGCCGGCATGGCTCAGTGGTTGAGTGATAACCTATGAACTAGGAGGTCACGGTTCAATTCATGCTCAGGGCATATGCCAGATTACAGGCTCAGTCCCCAGTTGGAGGCATGAAGGAGG
Source organism: Murina feae (assembly GCA_004026665.1). Taxonomy (NCBI): domain Eukaryota; kingdom Metazoa; phylum Chordata; class Mammalia; order Chiroptera; family Vespertilionidae; genus Murina; species Murina feae. Next base: position 11,571 of record PVJC01020624.1, read on the forward strand.
CAATCAATGATTCTCATCATTGATGTTTCTATCTCCCTCTCCCTTTCTCTCTGAAATCAGTAAAAAATATATATATACTAGAGGCCTGCGGGGGCGGGGGGGGGGAGGGCGGGGCAGGGGAGGTCCCTCAGCCTGGCCTGCACCTTCTTGCAGTCCAGAAGCCCTCGGGGTGTGTTCAACTGCCGCAGAGGTGGGAGAGGCTCCCACCACCACCACTGTGCTTGCCAGCCATAAGCCCAGCTTCTGGCTAAGCAGTGCTCCCCCATGGGAGTGCACTGACCACCAGGGGGCATCTCTTTTATTGAGCGTCTGCCCCCTGGTGGTCAGTGCACATCATAGCGACTGATCGTTCTGCTGTTCAGTTGATTTGCATATTAGCCTTTTATTATATAGGATTAAAAAAAAGAGCAGTAGATATGTAACGTCTAAGACACAGCGGGAAAATGGTGATAATGAGAGACCCAGGGAAGGAGAAATACAAAGGTATCCACAAACCGAGAGGTGCTCATAGATGCCCAAACAGAAAAACACCAGCAGGCAGCTGCTCAGAAAGAGGGACACCTGGAGATGAATCCCCCATCCCAGTTAGTTACGCACCAGGACAGACGGTTGTCTGTTTCATGGACGCTTCCCATTGTCCATCCCTGTTGGATCATGTTGCAGAGGCCTTGCACTGAGCACCTTTCCCAGGCTGGTTGTAAGTGGGAGGTGACTGTCACATCTAGAGAGCGGGACGTATCTCCCCAATGTGCTTACAAATGCAGGGGAGGGGTAAAAAGGCCATGCAGGGAAATGGTCAGGGCCTGGGGGTGGGAAAGCAAAAGGCCAGGCTCTTGATGTTTGGCTTCCTCGTGGCCTGGTCACTGTCCCTACCTGGGCCTCCCCCATACAGGTGGTCCTAATGTTTCTAAGGGCCCCTCCTGCCCTGAGCCACCTGCTGCTCTTTTGTAGGCCTTCCTAATGTTGGGAAGAGCAGCCTGATCAACAGTCTGAAACGCAGCCGTGCTTGCAGTGTGGGAGCCGTTCCTGGAATCACCAAGTAAGCACCTGCCTGCTCTCCCACTTCCATTGACTTACCATTCCCTCTACTCTCACTCCTTCAGCCCCTGCCCCTTATCTCGGAGCAGCCTCTGATTCTTCCCTGGGCATGGGAGTCTCATTAATAGCCTGCATTTACCTGGTACACCCTAGGTGTGATCTAGGCTCCCAGCTGGGTGTCCCCTCTCACCCCCAGTTAGCTCCTTAAAGCCTTCTACCAGCCATGCAGGATTGGGCTATGAATAAGCAGCTTAGCTTCCTTGATGAAGCATCTGAGGCTCAGAGAGTCAAAAAGCTGACCACGGTCCTGCAGCTCAGTCCCCTCGGGTAGAGGCTAGACTAGATCAGTCCCAGCTCTGTAGGACTTTGAACCCCTGGCCCTACATCTCTCCACCTTCATCTGTGCGCAATCTGCCCCTCACCCCTTCTCTCAGCTGTGTGCCTGGAGCCTAGAGGATGCCAAACACATCTGGCCTTATCAGTGTCTTGCATCTTCTCCTCTCCTCTCCTGCCCAGGTTCATGCAGGAGGTCCACCTGGATAAGTTCATCAGGCTGCTGGATGCCCCAGGCATTGTCCCAGGACCCAACTCGGAGGTGGGAACCATCCTGCGCAACTGCATCCACGTGCAGAAGCTGGCAGACCCCGTGACCCCGGTGGAGACCATCCTGCAACGCTGCAACCTGGAGGAGGTGTGTAGGGCTCTTGCTTATGCCCTACTCCATTCCAAGGACCCTTCGTTCTCTTTCCTGATTTCTCCTCTTCCTCTTGTCACCAGATTTCCAACTATTACGGTGTCTCTGGCTTCCAGACCACGGAGCATTTTCTGATGGCGGTGGCCCAGCGCTTGGGTAAAAAGAAGAAGGGAGGCATCTATAATCAGGAGGAGGCAGCTAAAGCAGTCCTATCTGACTGGGTGAGGTGAGAAGAGGGTAGGGGTAGGGGTAAGGATAAGGCTCCACAAGGGGGACTGGGCTGTAGGACCCTGGGTCAGTGATTATCTAGCAACTCAACGTCTTGTTCTTGTTCAGAAGCCACCAGCTGGGTTTGCTCATTGTCCCTCACTGTTTCTCACTCAAAAACTCATTGTTTCTGTGATTGGTCATTTGTTCTCCCATGACAACACTACCAATTTCCTCCAACCTCCCAATGTAGTGGGAAGATCAGCTTCTACACACTTCCACCCGCCACGCACACTCTGCCCACCCATCTTAGCGCTGAGATTGTTAAGGAGATGACCGAAGTCTTTGACATTGAGGACACTGAGCAGGCCAACGAAGACACCATGGAATGTAAGTGAGGGTGAGGGGACTAGGCTGTCCGCACTTGGTCTTGCCCTAGTGGAGCCACAGGGACTTGACAACAAATTCCATGTTTGACCTCCCCCTTCCCTGGCCCTACTCTGGCTTTGAGAAAATTAGTTAACTAGCTCCAAGTTTAATGCTTTTTATCCACAAGGTGGAGAGTTCTCATCTGGGCCATGAGGCTGGTTGTGACTCTTGGTAGACAGGAAGAAAATCAGAAAAGTACTGTACACTGGGAGGTGTTTAGGAAACGTAAGCTTCCTTTCCCTGTCTCTTGGAACCTGGCGTGGACAGATACACTTCTCTCAAAAACCCCTCCTCTCATGCCCTAGGCTTCGCCTCAGCCACTGCATGTCCATTCCTAGATTTTCATTCTCACCTCCGTTGGTGGGTAAGGCATCTGAGACACAGAAGGGTGATATTTTCTGAATGATGCATAGTCAGCGGAGGCAGGGGTGGCATTCAAAGCAGCTCTCCTCTGCTGTTGTCAAAGACTCTTCCACCTCAGAGTGGTTAGAAGAAGGGACCATCCGGATTCAAATACAAATTTTGTTTCTTGTTAGCTGTGTGATGTTGCACATGTTCCTTAACTTCTCCATGTCTTTTTAAAAAATATATATTTTATTGATTTTTTTACAGAGAGGTAAGAAGAGAGATAGAGAGTTAGAAACATCAGTGAGAGAGAAACATTGATCAGCTGCCTCCTGCAAAATCCCCACTGGGGATGCGCCTGCAACCAAGGTATATGCTCTTGACTGGAATCGAACCTGGGACCCTTGAGTCTGCAGGCTGACGCCCTATCTACTGAGCCAAACCAGTTAGGGCACTTCTCCATGTCTTGACATCATTTGTAAGATGGACTATACCATCCACCTGCTATTTAATACATAATAAGCACTGAGAACAGTGACTGGCATGTATATAGTGCTTTCTCTTTTTTATGTTTTTATTGATTTCAGAGAGGATGGGAGAGGGAGAGAAACATCTATACTAATAAAAGGGTAATATGCTAATTAGACATCCAGACATCCAGATCTAGGGTAAGATAGAGAAGAGAGGAGGAGCCATAAGCCAGGGCTGCAGATGGTAGTATCTGAAGACAACAAACTTCCTTAATCTTCCAGACGTCCTTTCTGGACAAAGCCACAGTGGCAGGGGCCGAAGCAGAGGCAGAGGCATTTAGAGGTGATCAGGCTGGCATGGGGGAGCAATTAGGGGGCGATCAGGCTGGCACGGGGGAGCAGTTAGGGGCATTAGGCTAGCAGGCAGGGGTGGTTAGGGGTGATCAGGCAGGCAAGGGGGAGCAGTTAGGGGGCAATCAGGTCAGCAGGGAGGTAGTTAGGGGTGATCAGGCCAGCAGACAGTGGTGGTTAGGGGCTGTCGGGTCGGCAGGCTGAGGCAGTTAGGGACGATCAGGCCAGCAAGGGAGCAGTTGGGTGATCAGGATGGCAGGGGAGCAGTTAGGGGGCAGTCAGGCTGGCAGGCAGAGGTGGTTAGGGCCAATCAGGCAGATAGGCAGGTGAATGGTTAGGAACCAATGGTCCCAGAGTGTGAGAGGGATGTCTGACTACCAGTTTAGACTTGATGCCACAGGGATCGGCCTAAACTGGCAGTTGGACATCCCCCAAGGGGTCCTGGATTGGAGAGGGTGAGGGACCCTTAGCAAACCAGGCTGAGAACCCTCCCCCTGCACGAATTTCATGCATTGGGCCTCTAGTCAATGATGTTAGAGAATCCTTGGTTGGTGGCCTCCTGCACATCCCCTACTGGGGATGGAGCCCGCAACCTGGGCATCAAACTGACCTCCTGATTCATAGGTCGATGCTCAACCACTGAGCAACACTGGCCAGGCTGTAGTACTTTTTTTGGTAATTATGAACTGTTATGGAGCCATGTAGTTTTCCAAAACTCTGGAAGGAAGTTTGTTGTCTTCAGATACTACCATCTGCAGCCCTGACTTATGGCTCCTCCTCTCTTCTCTATCTTACCCTAGAAAGGTACCCAGTGTTCTCTGGATCAGTCTGTGGACACTCAGGTAGTAGAGAAAGCCCTGGCTGGCCTGCCTTCTAGTTCTCTGTTTTTCTTGAGGACCAGTAGTCCTTCTCTGGGCCTTTTGGTGTCATTGGATTCCAAATGAGGATAAGAGAACTTGCTTGCTTTAGAGTTTATTTCCCAGGTGGCTTCGGGCAAGTCAGCCTCCTTTCTGAACATTACTTTCCTCTTGTATCACATGGGCAGTTGGGAGGAATTGCTGCTCTCATTCTTAGGATGATGCTTGGCCCTAGCTGCATGTGACGGCAGTGGGCTCCGTAACTGAGAATGCACTGAGCAAAAGTTAGAGGTCTGGGAAATTGACGAGAGGGGGAGGTTCCCAGTGAGAGTGTCCTACTAAAGGAGTTAGCCCTAGTGTTGAATCTTGAAGAGTGAATAGGGATTACAGGCTCAGGGAAGGGGATGGAAGGGAAGTTTAGAAGCAGGTGTGAGTGTGGTGTAGGCCCAGGCAATGGGCATATTTGTGGTTTGCAGGGGAGGCCAGCTTCAGGCAGGCGAGTGCCCTTCTGCAAAACCCATGCCTTTAATCTTTTGTCCTGGGGCCTCCCAGCAGGAATGAAAGAGCCTTCCCTCCCAACTCCCCTGGGCATGTCCACATATCTTATCCACTGAGGCCTGACCAGGGGGCTAGCAGCAGGAAGGAACCAGGGCCCTAACAGTACTGTTGCTTGTGTTAAAGGCTTGGCCAATGGAGAATCTGATCAGCTCTTGGGTGACATCGACTCGCTTCAAACAGACATCAAATGGCTCCATTCTCCAATGATGAAAATAGTAGATGCCTTGGAAAATAAAACCACCGTGTATAAGGTACCTGCCCCTTTTCTTTATGGCAACCCTCTCCTCTACCCACGGCTCTGGGAGGTGGTTAGTTCCTTTTGCCTGGCCCCCATGACGTCTGCCTGTGATGGTGGGGAGATGTGGGTTGCTCTTAAAAGTTGGTTATTTTTTTTTATGGTCAAGGGTTTTGTTTTCTCCCATTTTATTTATTTAAAATCTTTTTTCTGCCCTGGCTGATTTGACTCAGTAGGTAGAGTGTTGGCCTGCGGACTCAAGGGTCCCCGGTTTGCTTCTGGTCAAGGGCACATGCCTGGGTTTCGGGCTTAATCCCCAGTGTGGAATGTGCAGGAGGCAGCCTATCAATGATTCTCTCATCATCAATGTTTCTGTCTGTCTCTCCCTCTCCCTTCCTTTCTGAAATCAATAAATAAAATTTATTTTTTAAAGATCTTTTTCCTTATTTTTTTGACTAGGTAATGCATCTACATGCTATAAAATTTAAAAGGAACTAAAGGGTCTACAGTGACAAGTAAATCTCTCTCCTGCTTCTGTCTCCTAGCCACTCTGTCTCCTTTTTGGAGGCAGTCGGCATTAGCAGATTTGAGTGTCCTTTCAGAGCTATTTCAGCTTCATACACACACATATATACATACAAGCAGGTACAGAGATCTATTTTAATTCATATAGTCGTATGCTATTCATAGTGCTTTCCACTTTGCTTATTTCACTTACAAATTCATCTTATAGATTGTCCCACATGGTTACTTAATAGAGCTATCATTTATTTTTAATCCTCACCTGAGGATATGTTTTTATAGATTTTTTTTTAGAGAGAGGAAGGGAGGGAGGGAGATTTGAAGGGGGGGGGAGGGAGAGAGAGAGAGAGAGAGAGAGAGAGAGAGAGAGAGAGAGAGAGAGGGAGGAGAGAGAGAGGAGAGATGGAGAGAAAGGTGACAGAGAAACATCAATTAGTTGCCTTCCATATGCACCATGACCAATCGGGGATTGAACCCTCAACCTAGGTATGCGCCCTGGTGGGAATGGGACCTGCCACCTTTGGTTGTATGGGACTATACTCCAACCAACTGAACCATACCAGCCAGGGACAAGAGCTGTCCTTTATTTTTGATGGCTACATAATATCTGGAAGGGTTTCTCGAGCAACATGGTCAGGTTTGTATATTAGAACATCACTCTGGCAGCTGGGGTAAAAATCAGATTAGAAAACAGGGGGCCAGGGTGGAGGCAGGGAGTCTAGGAAGGAAGCTGTCACCTGGATTCTTAAGAGATGGTGAGGCCTGCACTGGGGCAGTGGCAAGATTTCACACCATTCCCATCCTCACTTAGCTTCAAAGGTTCCCCTGGTGCTTATAGGAAAATTAGTATCAAGTTGTGTGTTTAAGGCCATCCCCTGATAATGTTTCCCACCGAGCCCATAAGCCCCATAACATACCATTTTCCCTCGGGGACCTATAGTAGTTCCCCATTCTTTACTATAACCTCCAGACTCAGGCTCAGGCCCCTGCGCAAGGCCACTCTATTGCCAGACTCCGGGGGATGCCATTTAGGTGTGCTGTACTGTGAATGATGCCCCCCACCCCCACAACCCCAGTGGGCTTGGCAACTTGGCCTTTTCCTCATGGTAGTGTAGCAGGTAGTCATACATGCCCTTGTTTTTCATAGCATTGTAAGGATTAAATGGGTTAATAGGTATGTGTACATGTACATATATCTGTTGCACACATACACATAATATGTGTGCTTAGAATGGTGCCTGCCTGACACATAGTGAGCTTTCTGTCATTAGCTTTTACTACCCACATGTATCTTCTTTTATTTTATTATTGAATAATTCTTTATTGTTGAAACTATAATATATGTCCCCTTTTTCACCCACTGACCTCCTTCAGCCTCCCCCCCCCCCCACATATATCTTTAATTCTAGCCAACAGACACCCTTTTGGGTGCCCATTTATACTCTGTACTTTTCCAGTGTTCAGTTTGGAATGACTCCTATCAGAAGCATGTTCACCACCACCATTCCCTCAACCTCTGTCATTTATACTGTGTCTCTCTTGTGGGCACTTACCACACTGTGTCTTGCATGGTTGGTTATAACCTTTCTAGTCTGATTGTTTCCCAAAGATGGGACTGCATCTGGCTCATTTCTCCAGCATGTGCTTACACAGAGCTGGGCACAAAATAGGTATCAGAAAATATTTGTTACATTGACTAAGACCTTGAAGGGTCACTTGAGCGAAGAATCATCGTAACACAATTGTCACTGATGAAGTACCTCTCCTTTTTCATTTTCTCCCTGTGAAAGCCATGCAAGCTACTCATTATCTACCCCCGTTTGACAGATGATCAGGCTGTGGCTGAGAGGTTAACTAAGAACCTGCTAGTCAGTGGTGGAGTGGCTCCAGGCTCCTTGTTCTTACCTTGCCTCTTCTGCAGAAGTCTTTACATGTAACTTTGGGGGTCCAGAACTCACTGCTGTCCTCTGTCTCACCAGAATGGAGAGTTCACTGGGTATTGCATGAATTCGAATGGTCATCAGAAGGCGTGGGCTAAGCGCAATGCGGACTCCTATCCCAGGAACATCTGCCCAGTGGACCGCCGCCCAATGGTACAGAAGATCATGGAAACAGACCCCCTGCAGCAGGGCCAGGCTCTGGCATGTGCTTTGAAGAATAAGAAGAAGATGCAGAAGCGTACAGGTGGGGATACCTGACCATCCCCTGGTGTCCCGAAAGGGCTTGCCTGGGGCCTTGATTAGGGGCTCCTAAGTGAGCACCCCCATGTATCCAGCCCTAGGCAAGGGTTAGGGGCAGGGATAGGTTAGGAGGCTCACCTATAGGCACAATGGTTCTCAAACTCTAGCTCATATTAGAATTGCCAGGGAGCTTGTTAAAACACAGACTTCTGGGGACCTGTCTCCAGAGTTTCTAATTGAATAGGTTGGCCATGGGGACTGAGAATTTGTGATTCTAACTGCTTCCAAAATGCTTTTAGTACTTGTCTGGGGACCACACTTGGAGAACACTGGCCTAGTTTGTGGATCAAATAACCACCATTTATTTATCAGCTGCTTTCTATGTATTAGGAAGCTTATAGGCTATATATAATGGTTACTTTATTAATAGGCATTGTACTCAAAATCCAAAAGGCATAAAAGGATATACAATAAAATGTCTCTCACCAATCCCCTAGTCAGCCAGGCCTCCTCCCAGCGGCGACCAGTTAATTTCTTTAAAAAAAAAATGTTTTATTGATTTTAGAGAGGAAAGGAGAGGGAGGAAGAGAGATAGAAACATCGATGATATAGAAACATCAAAGAGAGAGACATTGATTGGCTGCCTCCTGCATGCCCCATAACCCAGGCCTGTGCTCTGACTGGGAATTGAACTGGTGACCTCTTAGTACATGGGTCCATGCTCAACCCCTGAGCCACACCAGCTGGGCCCAGTTAATTCTTTATATCTTGTTCCTGAGATAGGTACACAGGCAAACATCTATATATTCTTTATTCTCTTTTTCTATACAAATAATTCGTTTTCCATTTAATACATATTAGAGATATTTCCATGTCAGTTCAGAAAATAACTTCATTTTAGTGGTGGTCTGTTGTGTGGCTGGCCCATTTTTGTCTTCATGCTATGCAACCTTCATTAACCCATTGTAAAAGTCTTACCCACATTTGGTAAGTGAGGAAACTGAGCCCCAGAGACATTAAGTGACACACTCAAGGCAAGACAACTAGTGTTTAATGGAACCAAAATGAAAACCTAGGATTCATTGACCCCATAAGCTCTGTTCTTTGAACCAGACTGTGTTCCTAAACCATTCACTCTTGGCCTGGCTCCACACCGAGGCCTGGGAATCCTAGTCTTATTGGGGAGTGAGGAGAAAACAAGAAAACAGACATTGGCAACACAGAGTGATCACTGTGAAGACACCCAGTGTGGAGGTGGTAGTGGGGTAAAGGTGGTCAGAGAAGGCTTTCCAGAGGAACAGTAGGGTGTGACAAGTATGGGAGGTGAGAATTCAGGCACAGTGTCCACTAAGTCAGTGTACCTAGTGTCCCTTTGCTGTCCCTTTGCTGTGAGAACTTTGAGGATGATGACAGAGTGCTAATAAGTTTAGCACAGTAAAAGGAAATTGATATTTTGATACTGGGAAGGAATAAAAATGCCTGGAGCCCAGTCTGACATTCTAAGATGGAAGATGTGGTGGAGTGATCATTTCACACGTAGACAAACGGGTCTGCCTCAGAGGTTGAGTAGTGGCTGCTAGCAGCTCACCAGGTGTTTTGTGAGTGTTAGGGGGTAAGTGAGCCAGTTTTGGAGTTTGGTGCAGACTGAGGTCAATGTAGGCCAGCTCCTGCAGGCCTCCTGTTGGCAAGCCAGCCACCAAATGACTGCCTGTATTTCTCCATCTGCAGATAAACTCGCCAGTAAGCTGTCCGATTCCATGATGTCTGCCCTCGACCTCTCTGGCAACACCGATGACAGTGCTGGTGACTGATCGACTGATCTCACCCCCTCCACTCTCCAAGTACCGGTTCCAGTGGGATGGGGGATGCAGATGAAATAAAGTGGTTTGCTTCTCCCTGAAGCACACACACAGGAAAAGAATCCCTCCACCATATCTCCCCCACATTGTTCCCTCCATTCTCCAGGGAAGAACAAGGGTCCCAAGTGGCTGGAACTGGCCAGCCCAGTGCCCTTTATTTAACCCCCATCATATTTGACAAGAGACATAAATTATCATGACATCTGATGCTGACAGTTTATCCCCCACCCTATAGGTTGGGTTGCTTGAGGATAGAGGGGGACCAACCCCTCACCACATTTTCTTGGACAGCTAAGCATGCAACCAGAGGCTAGGCTGCTGGTAGACCTGGTGGTCCCTGGAGGGTGATGATGTCTTTATTAGTCCACAGCAGAGCTCGGCTGCAAGACATTTCCCACATGGGCTGCAGGGCACGCATCTTTCACCCAAATACACAGGTCCTCACCTGGGTTGCACTGGGAGTAGAGTGAACAGCAATGAGCCTTGTGTGTCTGGAAGGCTCTGGGAATACGACAGGAAGGAGACAACACACAAGCCTGGCTGGTGCTGCAGTGTAAGTGCCACCTTGTTCACACAAAGGGAAAACAAGGTACCAGTTGGGAGGGCAGTTAGGTGTGTAGGGGCAAACCTCACCTTAGGGCATTTCTGTGCAGACTGAGTTGGAGGAATCCCTTGGACTGAAGTATTCTGGGTGCCCCCCCCCCCCTTTGTATGACCATGGCTCATGCAACACTGGCATTTGAATTGTTTGATTCAAAAGGGTTCTAGTACTTTTTATTCACAGGCTGCATCCTCAAGACAGGTGTCAATTAGGGCTGCACCATCCAACTCCTTTCCTGGTGTCCAAAGTCATTATATCCCATTAAAATAATAAGCCACCTCCTTTGAGGACAGACAAGGACAGAGAAGCCCAGTTAGTGTCGGGGGCTCTCGTAAAGGGACTGGGTGGATGATGGCAGCAGAAACACCATGTTTACTCCGGGTATTGGGTTAAGCACATGGCTTCAGTTCCCAGCCATCTACCTGAGACTGGACACATTTGAAGGGAGTGGGCAATTAGATTGCTTCAGTCTTTGCCCCTGCCCACCTCAAACTTCCATACCATCTCTGAACCCAGAGCCATATCTTAGCCTTGCCTCTCATGCTGTCACCCCAAAATTTACCTATTCAAATACTGTTAACCATAGGAAGGATTGGCAAGCACTTGGCTGCAGGCTGATTAACAGGGAAGCACGGGCCGCTCCTGAGTCGTGGAGCAGCCAGGGCAGAGAATTATGCACTGTTTGAGCACAAACCCCTAAACCCTGGAAACCTGTTCACCTCCATCAATGCTCTGCCAGGAAGGGATTAGTCTCCCCATGTAGGAAAAATAAACAGCCTCATGTAGTCGTCAGGACAACCAAGACATTAAGTGTAGTGCCCATTGGAACCCAGGTGTGATAACCTGCAGCGGGCCATGTTCTCTGCATTGTTCTGCCTCCTCAGCATCCATTAAGCACCTGCTATGTGCTAGCCTCTGATATCAACCCTTTAAATATATTCTATCTTTTTTGGTTTTTAAAAAATAGGGTCATTCTATCATTTCACTGAGTCTTGGATGAGGTATAGTTTATTTCACACTGTCATAATCAAACTCCTGGTAGATGTATGTTACAATGAAAAATTGGGGTGTCAGGACAGCCAAGGCCATTTTATAACTATGGCATTTCATAATTTAGCATTTAAAATATTTTCTAGTACTCCTAGGAGATGCTGGTTACTAAGTACTAAAAATAGGCAGTATCTTGACTAAGAAACAGCATGGGAACAGAAATTGGCCCAAATCAGACAGAAGAACTATAGTCATTGTCAAGGTAAGAATATGGGACTCTGATTCTCTACAGCATATCAAGTTTAAAAAAAAAGCATTTCTTGAGTCGTCCCCCCCCCCCGCTTTAGAATATATATACAATTTACATTCAATAAGTGAATTGCCAGTATAAAAATAGTCACGGGGCTGTAAAGTACAGCGCAGGGAATAGAGTCAATAATATTGTGATAACTTATTACGGTGTTAGACGAGTATGAGGCTTATAAGGGTGATCACTTCATAAGTTATATAATGTCTAATCATGATGTCATACACCTGAAACTAATCTAGTATTGTATGTCAACTGTAATAGAAAAATAAAACTTAAAAATATTTAGAAGTTTACTCTTTATAACTTCTGTGAGTTTGAACAATATACATAGTAATGAACTAGCATCACAACTGAGATACACAATAGTTAACTTCACCCCCAAAACTTGCAGGCCCCTTTATAGTCAACCCCCACTCTCACCCTAGATTAAGGTGACCAGATGTCCTGCTTTTTAACAATTTGTCCCGCGTCCCGTGGTGTTTTTAAAAAGTCCCGATTTTTGGAAAGAGACATATGTACTACTCTTATTAATATTTTAAGTAATAAAAAAAAGAACCCCCCTCCAGTCAATGGTGTCCCGCTTTACCAATGTTAAAATCTGGTCACCTTACCCTAGATCCTGGGAACCACTGATCTGTTTTCTGTCCCTATAGTTTTGCTTTATCATGAATGTCATGTAAAAAGAATCATACAGAATTACTATGTTTTACATTTTTATTTTAAAAAGTTTTACATAGAATAAAATTCGCTCTGGTGTACAGGTCTATATAAGTTTTGACAAATGCTTATAATTATGGAACCAACACAAGGTATAGAACAGTTCCTCTGACCACCGCCAAATTCATTCCTGCTGCTTTATAGGAAAAGCCTCCCTACTCCTAACTCCTGGTAGCCCTGATTTGTTCTCTGTCCTTATATTTTTGTCTTGTGGAGAATGGCATGTAAGTGGAATTACACAGTCTGTAGCCCTCTGATACTGGCTTTTTTCACTAAGCATAATACATTTGAGGTTCATCCATGTTTCTGAGTTGTACTTTATTGTCTGGATGTACCACTGTTTGTATATCCATTCTTCAGTGGAGGTCACACTGGATTGCTTCCAGTTTTGAATGATTACAAATAAAGCTGCTACAAACATCTGCATTGGAATCTTTTGTTTTCATCTCTCTCTCTAGAGTAGATACATGCAGTTGGATTGCTGGGCTATATGGTAAGTATATGTTTAACATTCTCATAAACTGCTAACCTGTTTCTTAAAGGAGCTCTACCATTTGGCATTCCCCTCAGTATGTGAGCATTTCACTTGCTCCACATCTTTTGCAGCTCTTGGCATTGTCAGGTTTTTGACATGAGCTATTCTAGTAGGATGCAATGTTTTCTCGTGTGTATTTTAAAATTCTCACCCAAGGATATTTTTAAAACATATATCTTTTATTGATTTCAGAGAGGAAGGGAGAGATAGGAACATCAGTGATAAGAAAAAAATCACTGTTAGGCTGTCTCCTGCATACCCCACACTGGGGATCGAGCCTGCAACCTTGGCATGTATCCTGACTGGGAATCAAACTGTGACCTCCTGGTTCATAGGTTGATGCTCAACAACAGAGCCATACTGACTGAGCACCCAGGGATATTTTTCCATTGATTTTTATTTTTATTTATATATATATTTTTTTTTATTATTAATTTTTTACATAGAAGAAGGGAGAGGAATAGAGAGAAACATCAATGAGAGAGAAGCATCAATCAGCTGCCTCCTGCACACCTCCCACTGGGGATGTGCCTGCAACCAAGGTACATGCCCTTGACTGGAATCGAACCTGGGACCCTTCAGTCCATAGGCCAATGCTCTGTCCACTGAGCCAAACTGGTCAGGGTTCCATTGATTTTTAGACAGAGTGGAAGGGATGGAGGAGGAGAGGGAGAGAGAGGGAGAAGAAGGAAGAGAGAGAGAGAGAGAGAGAGAGAGAGAGAGAGAGAGAGAGAGAAACATCAACATGAGAGAGACACATCAATTGGTTGCCTCGCTCTCACATCCAGACCAGGGCTGGAGATGGAATCTGCAACCAAGGTTCATGCCCTTGACTGAGAATCAAACCAAGACCCTTTGGTCTAGGGGCTGATGATCCAAACACTGAACAACGGGCCAGGGCTCATTGTGGTTTTGATTGGCATCTCCCTTTTGACTAATGATTTGAGCATATTTTCATGTGCTTATTTGTCACCTGTATATCTTCTTTGAGTAATGTCTTTTTTAAGAAAAACCTTTATTGTTGAGATTATTACAGATGTCCCTCTCCCCCCCCCATTGTTCCCCTTTACCCAGTTCCCTCCCCACCCCAGGCCTTCACCACCCTATTATCTGTGTCCATAGGTAATGCATATATTCATATAAGATCTTTGTTTAATCTCTTCCTGCCCCCCCATTCCCCTTGCCTCTGAGAATCATCAGTCTGTTCCATTTCCATGCCTTTTGATTCTATTTTATTCACCAGTTTGTTCATTAGATTTCTTATTTGTTTATTTTGATTTTTAGATTCAATTGATAGGTATGTGTGTGTTGCCCTTTTGTTCATATTTTTTTCTTTTTCTTCCTCTTAACAAATACCCTTCAGCATTTCATAAAATACTGGTTTGGTGGTGATGAACTCCTTTAGCTTTTCTTGTCTATGAAGCTCTTTATCTGACCTTCAATTCTAAACGACAGCTTTGCTGGATAGAGTAATCTTGGTTGTAGGTCCTTGCTATTCATCACTTTGAATATTTCTTGCCTCTCCCTTCTGGCTGGCCGGCATAGTTTCTGTTGAGAAATCAGCTGACAATCATATGGGTACTCCCTTGTAGGTAATGAACTGCTTTTCTCTTGCTGCTCTTAAGATTCTCTCTTTGGCCCTAACCTAAGGTGACCAGATTTTGACATTGCTAAAGCAGGACACCATTGACTGCGGGGGGGGGGGGGGTCTTTATTATTATTATTACATAAAATATTACAAAGAGTAGTACATATGTCTCTTTCCAGAAATCGGGACTTTTTTAAAATGCCGCAGGACAAATTGTTAAAAATCGGGACTGTCCCTCCAAAAGTGGGACGTCTGGTCACCTTACCCTAACCGGTTTGGCTCAGTGGATAGAGCGTCAGCCTGCAGACTTAAGGGTCCCAGGTTTGATTCCGGTCAAGGGCATATACCTTGGTTGCAGGCACATCTCCAGTGGGGAATGTGCAGGAGGCAGCTGATCGATGTTTCTCATCAATGTTTCTAACTCTATCCCTCTCTCTTCCTCTCTGTAAAAAACCAATAAAATATATTAACAATTTTTTTGAAAAAAAAAATTCTCTCTGTCTTTAGCCTATGGCCTTTCAATTATGATGTGTCTTGGTGTGGTCCTCTTTAGGTTCTTCTTGTTTGGGACTCTCTCTGCTTCCTGGACTTGTAAGTCTATTTCTTTCACCAGGTAGAGGAAGTTTTCTATCATTTCTTCAAATAGGTTTTCAATATCTTGCTCTGTTCTTCTGGCACCCACATAATATGAATGTTGGTACGCTCGAAGTTGTCCCAGAGACTCCTTACACTATCTTCATATTTTTTTCTTTTTTCTTTTTGCTCTTCTGGTTGGGTGTTTTTTGCTTCCTCATAGTTCAAATCATTGATTTCTCAGAATCCTCTACTCTATTCTACTTTGAATCCCGGTATATCATTTGTTATTTCAGTCAGTGTATGCTTATTTTCTGACTAATCCTTTTCTATATTTTTGGAGGTTTCTGTAAGATTCTTGAGTAACCTTATAACTGTGGTTTTGAACGCTATATCCAGTAGTTTGCTTTCTTCTATTTCTTTCATTTGTGACCTGTTTCTTTGTCTCCACATTTTGGCTGCTTCCCTGTGTTTGTTTCTATGCATTGGGTAGAGCTGCTATGTCTCCTTGAGTTGGTAGAGTGGCCTTGTGTAGTAGGTGTTCTATAGGTCCCAGTGGCCCAATCTCTCCAGTCTCCTGAGCTGGGAGCTCTAGATGCCCCCCTTTATGGGCTGTAAGCATAGTCTTGTAGTTGAGACTTGATTGCTGTTGGTGTCAGTGGGAGGAATTGACCCCCAGGCCAATTGGTTGTGAGGACCAGTTGTCACTACAGTGGGAGAGCTGCTGTGCAGGAGAGACCCCTATGGAGCAGGACTTGCTTCAGTGGGGCTTTGGTGCTCACTGAGTCTGCCCCTTGAGTGTGTTGCTTATGGATGTGTAGAATTGTAATCTGGTATGGTCTCACACTGACCACTGGGTATACTGGCTCTTGGGTCACCAGGGAGATGCAAAGTCAGCCACTGCCTGAGGCCACCCAGCAGAAGCAAT
The DNA here is from genome assembly GCA_004026665.1 of Murina feae. NCBI lineage: Eukaryota > Metazoa > Chordata > Mammalia > Chiroptera > Vespertilionidae > Murina > Murina feae. The sequence goes on from PVJC01020624.1 coordinate 27,558, forward strand.
AGAGAGATCTGCAGATTCCTCCTCTTTGTATCAGGTTTGGAAGTGCCCAGATGAGGCCCATCTATGAAGTAAGGTAGGCTGGTGCAGGTGCCAGGTGTTGGGCCTTTTGTTGATAGCTTTTGGGCACCCTGACCCAGCTGCAGCTAGTTTGAGAGTTTTTAGCTTGAGGTAGATCAGGCCATTCATATGCAAAAGCTGCTGCACACAGCTTGGGTGGGGTTGTAAATTGGATGAATTTGGTCTTAGGGAATCACCAGGGCTGAGCAAACAGAAATGGCTGCCAGTGAACCCTGCAACCTGGGAGATCCCAGCATAGGAACAATGATCCCTGCAAGCACCTCCATCTGGAAGAAATCCGCCTCCTGAATTCCTGCCCTGATGTCAGACAATCCAGTTCCTCCTTGCCCTGGTGTCTGTATTCCGCAGAGCCTCACCCTGATGCTGGGTCTCCAGCAGCCTCTGTGTCACTTAGCCCCAGTCTACACTGCTTTTTACAGCTCATTGTTCTTACTGCCTGTAGAGATTTCTTTTCCTAGCTCTGTGACCCTGGGCTGGGCTTCCAGTGTGGGGCTGGGACCCCTTGCTCCTCCAGATGGCCTCCACAGAGACTATCTCCTTCCTGATTAAAAAAGTGGCCCACGTGGGTGCCAGACCAGCCTGTTCAGTGTCTCTGAACCTCTTACCAGTCTCAGTGTGCTTTCTTCTTTATTTCTCTAGTTTTAGGGCTTCCATTCAGCCAGCTTTCCAGTGGTTCTGGATGATGGTTGTTCTATATTTTTTAAAATATATTTTATTGATTTTTTTACAGAGAGGAAGGGAGGGGGATAGAGAGTTAGAAATATCGATGAGAAACATCAATCAGCTGCCTCCTGCACACCCCCTACTGGGGATGTGCCTGGAACCAAGGTACATGCCCTTGACCGGAATTGAACCTGGGACCTTTCAGTCCACAGGCCGACGCTTTATCCACTGAGCCAAACCAGTCAGGGCAGTTGTTCTGTATTTTAATGTAATTTTTATAACACTTTAAAAAAATATATATATATCTAAACTAATAAAAGCGGAATAGTAAAATTAACCGTTTCTCCGGGACGCCCACAGCCAATCAGAATGGCTGTATGCAAATTAGCCCAGCCAACATGGCGGCCGCCACTCACGGACCTGAGTAAACATTTAGGCAGCATCCGTGCAACAGGAGCGAGAGCGAAACTACCTGCTTGCTGGCTCCTTAGCCTTTGTTTGGACTGAAGCAAAAACGCACATTTGCAACAATTAAGTGTAACAATTGTTTCATTATAGAAGCTGCGAGGTGAGGCAGAGAGGAGGATTTGTTAGTAAAAGGCTGCCTTAAAGGAACAGCATCAATTATAGGAGCGTCCAGCCGGCCTTGCTGGGATGTTGGGCAATGGGAGCTGTGGGCAGCTTTAAAGCCCCTCACCCAGG
>PVJC01020625.1:0-29013 GCA_004026665.1 Murina feae
GAAGCTGTTTCCTGATTGCGGAGGCGACAGCTTCTCGCGTTCCGGGAGATGGCGGCGTCCGGGAGCTGCATGGCCCAGAAAACCTGGGAACTGGCCAACAACATGCAGGAAGCCCAGAGCATCGACGAGATCTACAAATACGACAAGAAGCAGCAGCAAGAAATCCTGGCGGCGAAGCCCTGGACTAAGGAGTGAGGAGGTCCCTGGCGAGACGCAGGGGAGGGAGGGAGGGGCGGCGGGCGTGCGGGAGGCCCGGCGAGACGGGGGCTGCCGGGTGGCGAGACGGGGGCTGCAGGTCGCGAGCTGCGAGGAGGGCGAACGCGCACGTGGGAAAGGCTGGTCTTTTATAGCCGCAGGCGGAGCCGAAGCCCCTCCCCCGGGGCTTTCTGCAACCACCTCCCCTACCCCGCACCCCACCCCCGGCTGTGTCTCTCGAGGGTGGAAAAGGAACACAAATGGTGATCTGGGGCGTCACTTCTCAGCATCCCTGTTGTAATACGTGCCGCACACTCTGCCCTGAACCCTGGCGTGGATGCGCACCTTGTGGGCCCTTCACCTGGAGGCTGCAGCTGCTTGAGGAATGGAGCCAGCCCCGGGGCGCTGTGAGCCGTTCGCTAGGCTTCTATCACTGCTCTTAGCTGTTTCCGAAACACACGAGACCCTGCCCAGGCTGCCGTTGCTCCATCGGCTCACACACACGACATTCCGTCCGTGGAGCTGCAGGCTTCCTGCCCCTTAGCCAAGCCCCTGAGTCCCCGGGAACGGTGGCAAGCGGAGGATTCTTTTCCCCGAGAGCAGAATTTGTTCCGCAGGGAGTCAGTCAAAAGCGCAGCCTCTCTAATGGAGAGAGAAAAAGGAGAGCCGTGGTCAACAGAAGCCACACTTCCTCTGTCTCGCAGTTTTTTATAACTGTCGGTACTCACATCCAGCAGCGTTTATTGAGTTCTTAATAGGGTCTGAGCACTGAGCTAAAAATCTCCATGTGTCATTTAATCCTCATGACCACCCAGGCAAATACAGTAAGCATCTTATTTCATGGTCACAGAGGCAAAGGCTCCAAAGTGAGCGGTAGTTAGACTTAAAATCAAATCTCACTATTTGATGGGTCCTAGGAAATTTACTTATCTGTCTTCATTTTTTTTTTTTTAATCTTTAAAATAGAAATAAGACCTATTGGCGGTGTTGTGAAGATTAGATGAAGTAATACATGGAAAGGGTCTAGAATGTATGTAATAGGAGCACAATAACTTGTTCCAGGTACATGCAGGAGCCCAGATTATAATTCATATCTTGATTCCAGAGACCAGGTCTCCATGTCTTCCATTTGTCATTGAAATCTGTGGGCAGACGTCTTAAAAAGGCTTCTCAGAGACACTGACTGACCACTCTCTACCAACTGGTCAGTTTGCCTGGTGGTCTGCCTGCTTCTATAGCAGGCTGTGCATTTGCAGTTGATTCAGCCTATTAAATATTTGGAAACTGTCACCTTGCCTCACTGCCTGATTGTGGCTCTCATGGTATTCATCTTAGCTGTCTTGGGCTACATCAGTGAGACGGCAACTGTGATTTTACTCCAGAGTCGCTTAGTCATAGATGACAAAGTCTGAAATAGTGATTACTGTAGAACTCAAGACATTAGGGCTACATTTTTTATTTTCAGGCTGATACCACAGAGAGAAGGTTAGTATGTGTCAGGCACTAAGGCACTAAACTACGCACTTTGTATACATTATTTCATTTAGTTTGTTTCCTGCTAACAACTCTGTGAAATATCCCTATTTACAGATAAGGAAACTGAGGCACAGATATTAAGTGATGTCAAGGCCACAGTTAGAACTTGGCAGTGCAAGGATTCAAACCTAGGTAGACAGATGTCAAAGCCCACATTCTTAACCACGAGGCCAGAGGTTAGACCTGATAATAGTTAGGCACAACCATCCAACTAGAATCACAGTCAGAGATTTGTTGATTCCAAAATTAATGGGGAAAAGGTCTTTTGAACTGGCTATGTAGCTACTTACCTTTTTTCAGTTTGAGTAATGTATTCTAAAAAACTCTTTGATACTCTTCCCTAGCCCCAAGGGGACATATTTTGCCAGACTATGCATGTTTATCATTTCCATCCCCCTGCAGAAAGACTCTGTCCTTTTCTACTTCTTCTTTCCCACATTTTACACTTTTTCCCCTTCCATTACTGTAAATTTATTCAATACTTACTCATTATCTTCAAACAAACTCTTTTGAAATTATACTTTCTATAAGAAAGTTAATTACACCGTACTTTTGCTTTGCAGTCACCATTACTTTAAGTATTGCAAAATCTCGGCATTGGCTCTACTGAAAATGGTGATGCACGCCAGATCAGGAGGCAACTTGGAAGTGATGGGCTTGATGCTGGGAAAGGTGGATGGGGAAACGATGATCATTATGGACAGTTTCGCGTTGCCTGTAGAGGGCACTGAAACCCGAGTAAATGCTCAAGCTGCTGCGTATGAGTACATGGCCGCATATATCGAAAATGCCAAGCAGGTAAAAGTGTTCCTTCAACTGCAAGTTAAAGAGTCTCATGGTGACTTTTGACTTTCTAAACTTAAAGCTGTCCTCTTTAAAGTTTATATTTTAAGTTATTTTCAACAATTTCTATATAAAATGTATATGAGATTAGCATTAATTTTTAAAAAAATAAATTCTCACACTCGAGAGAGTAGATCTTAAAAGTTCTTATCACAAGAAAAAAATTGTAGCTATGTGTAGTGATGGCTGTTAACACTTATTGTGATCATTTTGTAGTATATACATATTGAATCATTACGATGTACACCTGAACTAATATAGTGTTATATGTCAATTATATCTCAATAGAAAAAAAATTTTTAATTCTCGCACTCATTATCAGATATGTGTTTAAAACCAAAGCCTTAGTAATAACCTAAATGTTACTGAGTAGAAAACTGATTAAATAAATTATGGTATAGTCATACAATGAACTGATAGCCAGCCTTTAAAAAAAAAATAAAAATAAAAAAGTAGTTATATATTTACTGATCTGAAACAAACCCCAGAACATTTTAAGTGCAAAAGCAAAGTATAGAACACTGTACGTGGTATATGCCATCGTGTGTGTTTCTATTAATCTACATATATGCAAAGAATATCTCGGAAGGTATGTAAGCGGTTGGGTATAGTGGCAACATCTGGGATAAGAAACTGGACAGTGGAGAAGGAGGTAGGAGGAAGACTTAATAACCTTTGTAGCTTGTAATTTTTTGTTTTGGTATTTATTATCTATTCAAACCATCTTTTATTTTTTAACTTGAAAGCAGCATATTCTATGAACTAATCTGCACATAATCATTTTACTATAATGCTGTGTAAACAGACAAATAAGTTTCTCTAAGATTAAACAGGAACCTCAAGCTCCTTTCCCTCTTCATTTGTTAGGTTGGCCGCCTTGAAAATGCAATTGGCTGGTATCATAGCCACCCTGGCTATGGCTGCTGGCTTTCTGGGATCGATGTCAGTACTCAGATGCTCAATCAGCAGTTCCAGGAGCCATTCGTAGCAGTGGTGGTAAGTATTTTTACAACCCATTTTAATTAAGTTCCTCACAAAGATGACTAAAGCAAGAATGTGGAGAAATAAAACTAGTGTAGTCAGAGCAATGTTCTGGTGTCAGTCTGCCTAGGTTTGAATCTGAATTCTACCTCTTAGAAACTGGGACTTTGAACAAGTTACTTTATCTCTCTGTGTCCCTTTCCCCTCTCGGTAAGATGAGAGTGATCCCAGCACCTGTGTCTCAGTGTTGATTGAAATGAGTACATCAGAAATTGCTAGAGTAGCTCTTGCTGTGTTTAGCGTTCCAGATGCAATCCAGGCAACTATGAGGAAGGCAGAAATTATTCATCTAAAAGAAAAAAAAATATTTTTGAAAAAAGAGAAGCAAATCTTCAAATAATATTCTTAAATAATATACCAACTATATCTAATTTCTAAATTAACTATGAGACATTTCTATACTTACCACTTCATTGAACTTTTATGTTCAATGGGTTTTTAGTTTGTTTGTTTTTTCCTGTTATTTGATTATTTTAATGTGTGTATAGTGTTACATGTAGATATATATTTCTAGGTTTATAGTGTTTAAACAAATGGAAGTATCTAACGATTTTGTAATTGGCAGATATTAAATATATCCTTCTTGTAGATTGATCCAACAAGAACAATATCTGCAGGGAAAGTGAATCTTGGAGCCTTTAGGACATACCCAAAGGTAATTTTTAAAGTTATAAGCCGGTACAACTTTTTAAATTCCGAATGTTTGACTTATTTTTAAAGATATGTTATGGTTAGTATCTTGTTTTATCCTAAAACAATTTAATATTTACGAAATAGCAGTCAATGTCCTTAGCACTAGTTGTCCTTAACAGAAGACAATACATTTGTGTTTTATATAGTTAATTTTATTAGAAAAGCAGTCTTCATTTGTTATTAAGTGTTTCTATGCCCCTGACAAGCACTAGAGAAACAAGCGAACTACATCTGTTTCTTTCCCTGCAGTCTAAATTAGCTATTAGCACAAGTATACATCACTGAAGGACAAAAAAATGAACATAAGGCAAATCCAGTCTTCAGCCACCAAATGGGGTTGAGGGAGGGTATAAGCAATACACATTTTTATTACTACAATGTTTATGTTCAATATTTGGCTCCCGAAAATTATTATTTCTGTAAATAGAAAGCTGCATATAAAACATGTTTTTCCTCCGGTTTGCTTTTTTTTTTCTTCTTTTTTTTCTTCATTTTTGTTTAGGGATACAAACCTCCTGATGAAGGCCCTTCTGAGTACCAGACTATTCCACTGAATAAAATAGAAGACTTTGGTGTACACTGCAAACAGTAAGTAATTTTAACTCCAAAAGTTAAAGAAGCTGTACTAAAAACCACTGAATTGTATACTTCTTTAAAATAGTGAATCTTATGCATTACATCTCAGTTTCAGAAGTGTTAGAGACCACAGAGGACAGTTTTCTCCACCTTCTAAATGTATCTTGCCCCAAGCTGTGTGGGGCCTGAACCAAAGCACTGCCCTTCTCAATAGTCTTCCTCCTTCTGCCCTTCATCCCTTAAAGGTCTTTTATCCGCCCAACTAATTCAGTTAAAATCCAAGTTAAATCATGTTCCTCCTCAGAATGACTTTCCTTCTCACCAAGAATACAATCTATATTCCTCACCATGGCACTGACAGCCCTGTGTGGTCTGGCCCCTGCAACCTCTGTGAGCTCATCTCTCGCTGAACCTTTGCTCTCTCCAGTCCAGGACTCCTTAAGGTGTGCCAGCCATGCCAGGCAGGCTCCTGCCTAGAGCCTTTGCACTTGTTGTGTCCTCTGCCTGGAACATTTTTCCTTTTTTCCATGAGGCTCACTAACTACTTCACTCATTGAGTATCTGACTAAGGGTCACCTTAACAGAGAATGTTCATCGGTCACCCTATCTAAAATAGCACCTTCTTGTCACTGTGTTCCCTTTCCTGCATTATTTTCCTTAGCACTTGACACCATCTGATATGTTTTGCTTCCTGTTATTGACCTCATTAGAATGTGAAATTCATGAAAGTATATGTTTTCTCAGACATTTAAGCAAATTTTCTTCACTATCCCTGATTATAAATTAGGTACCTTTAGAAGCAATAGTAATTCTTTTAGGTGCTTTAAGGACCTGCTTTATAGTTTACTTTCCAAACAGCAGTAGGTCCTACTTAGGGGATGCAAATGGGAAGAATGGGGAATCCACAAATCATTTTTAGTATCTTTAAAAGCCTAACAAAAATTATACCTGACCCTAGACAGGCAGTTCATTAAGCTTATGTGCTAATGTCTGGAACTAATGAACTCAATATTATGAATAAATATATGTCATTCTGAAATTCTGATTGGTTGTTGATAACTTCTTGGGAATTTCTAAGCTCTATAGAAAGAAAAAATATAACACAAGAAAGTTTATTAAGCAGAAGATTTTGAAACCATACTCCGAAGAGTAAAGAAACCATGGTTACCTCATGTTCTATTGGACTAAAAACTAAAACATTACTATTTGAATATAAAATAAAATTCACTTAAATTTGGTTATAGCCCTGGCTGGTTTGGCTAAGTGGATAGAGCGTCGGCCTGCGGACTGAAAGGTCCCAGGTTCGATTCCAGTCAAGGGCATGTACCTTGGTTGCGGGCACATCCACAATAGGGGGTGTGCAGAAGGCAGCTGGTCGATGTTTCTCTCTCATCGATGTTTCTGACTCTCTATCCCTCTCCTTTCCTCTCTGAAATCAATAAAAATATATTTAAAAAAAATTTTGGTTATAACTTTTATATGATACTAGAGGCCAGTGGGGTCCCTCGGCCTGGCCTGCCCCCTCTCGTAATTTGGGACCCCTCGGGATGTTGGAGAGCTGGTGTCAGCCCAATCCCCACAGGCCAGGCCGAGGGACCCCACCAGTGCATTCTCCCATATAGGATCTTTGGTTAATCTCTTCTTGCTCCTCAGCCTCCCCCCCACCCCTCTGAGATTCATCAGTCTGTTCCATGTTTCCATGACTGTGGTTTCTGCTCCTGCATTGAGTATCTGTCCCCGGGTGTTCAGTGCGTGTCATAGCTACTGGACAGTCAGCCAGTTGGCTAGTCACTTAGGCTTTTATATATATAGATGGTTGGTTTTTTTGTTTTTTGTTTTTTTATACTTACTAAATTTGTGCTTTTGTTTCATAGATATTATGCCTTAGAAGTATCATATTTCAAGTCCTCCTTGGATCGCAAATTGCTTGAGCTTTTGTGGAATAAATACTGGGTGAATACGCTGAGTTCTTCTAGCTTGCTTACTGTAAGTATTGTAATTTCAAGGGATGAGTTTGAATTTTATCTAGGCTACATAAGATGCTTAATATATGAAACTCTTTTTCATGGAGTGGCTACTTCTGACTTGGCCAGGACAGCAGGGCTAGGGTCAGATTCTGCATGACCAGAGTTGGATTAGGATAATAGTCCAAGCAAAGGTCTGTGTTGTGTACTATTATGACCAAATCTAAATGGCAAATACAGTACCCAGATAAGGATCAGATCTGCCCCTACTATAAAGAGACATAGAGAAAAAGAGAAATACTGTTGTTTTTATTATGTTGGGTATTTCAGATAGGACTCAAGTTACAAGTGACAGAAGACCCAGCCAAACTAGCTTAAACAAAAAAAAGAGACTCAGGTGAGCTGCAAAGTTGAGGAGTAAGGCATAGTTCAGCTTCAGCTAAGTTTGCATTCAAACAGTATTATGAGATTTTGGTACTTCTCTCTCGGCTTTGATTTCATGTCAGTTTGCTTCAGTTTCAGGCTTCATGTGAAAGCAAGATAGCAGCATTAGCCTCAGACCTTGTAGCCTCTCAGTTTTATGTTAAAAAGAGAAGATCAAAATACACACACTCTCCCAGTCCTCCCTCCTCTCTCCCTATGTCTCTCTGTCTCCCTCTCTTACCTAGGGCTTTGTGTCTGGGCTTTGCTTAAGTCACATGTCCACGTGACAGATCTGGACAATCAAGTGATTTACTAGTGTGCTGGAGTAGAAGAAAGTAGGAGCACATGGACTAAGAATGCGGAAAGGGTCGTCCCAGAAGGAAATCAGAGTATCATTACCTTAAAGCACCAGATGTTAGGCAGAAAAGTTGCTGAATATTTTTCAATATTATCATTAAAACCTAATATACTTAAAAGGATATTTTATTTATTTATTTCCAAATCTATTTTTATTGATTCTAGAGAGGAAGGGAGAGGGATAGAGAGATAGAAACATCAGTGATGAGAGAGAATCATTGATCGGCTGCCTCCTGCACGCCCCCCCACTGGGGATCAGGCCTGCGACCCAGGCATGTGTCCTTGGCCAGAATCGAACCTGGGACCCTTCAGTCCGCAGGGCAATGCTCTATCCACTGAGCCAAACTGGCTAGGGCAAAAAGGATATTTATTTAACAAGCTTTTAACTATGCTATCTATAGCTTAGCCAGGAAAAGTTTGGTTTTTATTTTGTTTTTTTACTTTAAAAAAAGAAAACAAAGATGGTCACTTCATATGGTACAATTTAGCATAATACTTAGAACCACAAAATTTGGAATAAAATTAACTCAGTTCAAACAACTTGCCACTTTACTAGCCATGTTTGACCTTCAGAAAGTTATTTAATGTGACTGAGCCTTTCTTGGGTTCAGTGATATGAGTACCCACATCATTAAGTACATTGAGAATTAATTAAATACTTTATTTTTTTAATATATTTTATTGATATTTTACACAGAAGAAGGGAGAGGGATAGAGAGTTAGAAACATCCATGAGAGAAACACTGATCAGCTGCCTCCTACACTCCCCCTATTGGGAATGTGCCCGCAACCAAGGTACATGCCCTTGACCAGAATTGAACCTGGGACCCTTCAGTCCGCAGGCCGATGCTCTATCCACTGAGCCAAACCGGTTAGAGCTAATTAAAAAAGCAGTTAGCAAAGTGCCTGGCATATATAATAAAGTCTCAGTAAGTTATTTTTTTGTTGTTATTTGGTTCATTGTATTTAGAGGAAAAGACCCCACTTGAGAATATGTACTATAACTTTAAACACAATTCTGGCAAGTTTTCTGTTATTTTTTATCCTCTACAGTCAGAAGTAGCATATTAGAAGGGAAGAAAGTGACCATAACAGCAAACCTTCATTAAGAGCTTCCTATACGCTAAATACTGCTAAATGCTTTATATGTGTTGTTTTCTTAGAGGCAAGCGTACTCATAGCAGCCAGAAGTGACACATGATAGTAAGGGAGAAAACATTAAGACCAGAGCAGCCTGAACCTTTGTGTGACGGCAGACTTACTTCTTCAGCCTTTGGTGTCCCTGTGTTACAGCCTTACATGTATTGAGGACATTAATAAGCAAGAAAAGGTTTAATTATATTCCTTCCTTCCTTGTAGGTTTATACATAGTACATTGCAGCATTTTAAGAAAAAATATATAAGTATATATTCAACTCATCTATTTCCCTACTAAAGCATGTAATCTAAAAACTACCAGAAAAAAATAATTTTCTGACTTAAGAAATTAGTCCTCTGAAATTATTCTCTGTGTGTCTGAAATGTAATTGATGTCGTTTTATTTCATTTTAATACTATAATTATTTCTGCCTTCCTAATGTTCATGGCTTGAACTAATCTTCCAAATAAACTTGAGGGTTTTCTCCAAACTTGAGTCAGGGGACAGTGGTGGTGGTGGTGATGGTGTCCTAAACCATTTAGATCCAGACAAAGTGAATATAATTGCTTCCTTAAAAATATAAGTTTGTAAAATTGAAGTACTGGTAGCATTTTAAAGGGCCTTCTGTAGTAACTATAATGGCAGCAAATAACTTTTCATGTTTGGTGATTGAACTGTATTTTCTGTACACTGTCTTATAAACTGAGCAAACAGGATAACACACCAATTGCTGCCAAGTTTATTAAATCTCCATGCTCTTTTATTGAAAATATAGGAAAGAAATGGACTATATACTTCTTAACTCATCTTCATGAAAGTTTTATTTTAGACACATTTTCAAGAAGATGTGCCTAAAAATCTTTAAAAATATTTCAGTTTAGCATATATATTAACTATAAATTTTTTCTTTTTGAAAAGTGTAAAATTGGACAAAATGGTTTATACAGGGGTGGGCAAAGCAAAGTAGGTTTACAGCTGTGAAAACAGTGTTTATTTGCTGATTTTATAATCATAACCTGCAATTCTTTTTCCATACGAACAATTTCAAACCTACTTTGCCCCACCCTGTATATATTCCAGCTTACCAAATATAGCTGCGCATTGTGAATAGCAATACTCTAAAACAGCGGTCACCGACCGGTGGTCTGTGAGGTCCGAAAGGTTGACGACCACTGCTTTAAAATATAACTCTGGTTAGGAGGGATTGTATGTGTTTCTTATCTTCTTTATATTGCTCTACATTTTCCAGATTTTCTGCAAAGCTGTTAATTTTATAGTCAGGAAAGCTAGAACAATGTTATTTAAATATTGTCATAATATTAATTCTGGAAGTTCAACAATAACAAAATTATCTAACAGGTTCCATAGACCATCCTAAGATGTTTATACATGTTACTGAATTCAATCTTCACAATAGCCATAAGGTTGCAATTATCACCTTCTTCCCCCGTTTTCAGAAGAAGACTTAAAGGCATAGAAAAGTAAAGGCACTCTCTGAAGGCCTCCCAACTAAGCAGCAGCAGAACCAGAACCTGGGCTCAGATCTGTGAAAGCCTCTTATTATAACAAGTAATTCACTTAGATTTTCATAGTGGAATTCTTTGTTTGTTTTTGTTTTTCGCTAGAGAAGATTTATTTGGGCAAGCAAAGAGAAGGTACACTCGAAGAGAAACTTCCAGCAGGCTGCTCAGAGAGCTGCCTCATAGTGGAATTCTTTGTAAATGAAATGTTATATATTGAAGAAAATTATTTTATGTTAAAATTATCTAATGGTAGACTTGTATTATACACTGAAACAATATCATTTTCCCCACAGAATGCAGACTATACCACCGGCCAGGTCTTTGATTTGTCTGAAAAATTAGAACAATCAGAAGCTCAGCTGGGACGAGGGAGTTTCATGTTGGGTTTAGAAACACACGACCGAAAGTCAGAAGATAAACTTGCCAAAGCTACTCGCGACAGGTAAAAGCAAATCTATTCCTGTCCTTCTTTTTGTTTCCAGATTTGCAAATTACAATAGGATTCAAATTCCTTATGGTTTAACATACTTATAACTTAGAATTAGTGGCTGAATATTAACTTCTCAGGACCTTTAAGAATTGTTGAAGGCAGAGTTTAACTTTGAAAATTTAGGAGACATTAGATAAAAATGCTAAAAGTAAAGGTGTAGGTAATGTTATAAAACACTCCCAGTCACACCTTTTCTAGGTTCAGCTAGAAAGTAACAAAAGAAACCAATCACTGAATTTTTTTTTAGTGAAGCATCTGTAACTGATGTTTTCTCTATAGTACATTGTGAGATTTCTTTCGTGTTTTTTTTTTTTTAATATATTTTACTGATCCTTTACAGGGAGGAAGGGAGAGGGATAGAGAGCTAGAAACATCGATGAGAGAGAAACATCGATCAGCTGCCTCTTATACACCCCCCACCGGGATGTGCCCGCAGCCAAGGTACATGCCATTGACCAGAATCTAACCTGGGACCCTTGAGTCTACAGGCTGACACTCTATCCACTGAGCAAAACCGATTAGGACATCTTTCCTTTTTTAAAAAATATTTTTATTGATTTCAGAGAGGGAGAGAGAGAAACATAAATGATGAGAGAGAATGATTGATCAGCTGCCTCCTGCATGCCCCCTACTGGGGATAGAGCTGGCAACCTGGGTATGTGGCCATGATCAGAATCAAACCCAGGACCCTTCAGTCCACAGGCCAACACTCTATCCACTGAGCCAAAACAGCTAGGGCCAACCATTGAATCTTTTCTTTTAAAAAAAAAAGCTTTTGAAAAAGTATGTCTTAATCCATTCTAACCTAGTTATTTTCTAGGAATTAAAGTAAGACTTAATAAATTTCAAATTTTTATGAAGTTTTAAACCCCTACGTAGCACAGTAATGATTATATCTCCCTTGTTATTCTTCTGAAATAATCTTTTGTTTAGTATCCCAAATTTCACTACCAAGATTTGTTAGAAACAAACTTGGGATATCTTCCCTGATACCTTAGGTAATAATTATGTGGCCCTGTAGATGCATACAGGATTGGAAAGACTACCTAAATAACATTTACTTTCACAACATTTTGAGTTTTTATATCATAATTAGGGGCAGAAAGGAAGGGAAAAGCATGTTGACATCTGTATAAACCGAAACCTTGGTGTCCCTTTTAAGAAAAACTGGACTGCTGGGTGGAAAGAAGAAGGGAGAAGGGAAAACAATGTGTATTAGGAGCAGAAACCCCTCATTACCCTTAGAATTACTTCATTCCTTTCTTTTCCATGGGTTTTCAGCAGTTATGGATAGAGCTAATAGCCTGGAAAAGAATTATGTTTTCCTTTGAAACTAGGTCTCTGTTTTGGTATTTGCTCTAGGTGTGTGCTAGTATTTTCCTCATCTGTCTCTATAAGTCTGATTTGTAATTTTAACTACATTTACATCTCAATTTCTTATGAAGCATTTTACACTTTATTATTATAGATCAACTCTAAAATCTGAGTCCTTTACCCACTGAATTAACTTTGAGTTTTAATTCTTTGAAGGATGTTTGTGTTTATTTCAGGAGAAAGGCATAGGATTCTTTAAAATCATTTTTTTAATTATTCTAAGTAATAAACGACAAGGAAAGGAATAATAGATTTTTAATGTTAGTCATCTTCTAAAACAAAACTTTTCCCAAAGCGGCTGACACGTAACAAAATTAACTGTTATGAATTCTATCAAATTTCACTTTGTAATTCCTTGTGAAGGTGCTCTTAAGTAGTGAGATGCTCAAAAGACATGCAGGAGGCTAAAAATAAGGAGAGTAAACTATTAATTGGTATGTTTGAGGGAGTATGAATAGAACTGAAAATCATTGTTGGGGGTTCAGCAATGGAAAGGAGGGGGCTCGTATAGTTGAACCACTTTTCAGGTCTTGTGACATTATGTGTTTTTTCTTTCCAGCTGTAAAACGACCATAGAAGCTATCCATGGATTGATGTCTCAGGTTATTAAGGATAAACTGTTTAATCAAATTAACGTCTCTTAAACAATCACTAAGTAGTACTTTTGCCTGAAAGCCAGTGTGAGAAAAATACTCAAGTAACACTTTAAAAACAGTTACCAAAAATCTGATTAGAAGTATAAGGTGCTCTGAAGTGTCCTGAATATATTAACATCCTATAATAAAAGTCCTTAAAATGAAATTGTTCTTTCATTGTTTTGTGGGAGGGGTTACAACATTTTTCTAGTATTTTTTAATATTCTAGAATTGAGGAAAAGAAATACAGAATCTTTTTTTAATATGCTTTTTATTTATTTATTTATTTAGAGAGAGAGGGAGAAACATTGATCGGGTACCTCCCAGACACACCCCATCCCGGGATTAAACGTGCAACCTGGGTATGTGCCCTGACCGGGAACCAAACCTACAACCTTGCAGTACATGGGACAACACTCAACCAACTGAGCCACACCGGCCAGGGCAGAACCTATTTTTTAGAGTCTTACCTTTTTAAATTATTCAAAGAATTTCAGCATTTCACTTGCCATACTGATTATCGGAGCTGTTTTCAACTTGCCTGTACATTAAGTCCTTACTGAAGGTCCTTAGAACTACAGGGAAACCGATTTTACGACAGGATAATCAACATTAAAATGAAATAGTGTTGAATAAAGCGGTGTTATTTGAAGACGTTTTGATAGCCCACTGGTAAAAACATAATTTAATACCGTGCTTTTGTGTTCCTATGAAACATTAACCAAGTCACACCATAAATGATTTTCAGGAAAATCAAATAACTTACTTGAAACAGAGTCTAGCACAGGATATATAGTCTTTCAAAAATTCACCAAGTGCCCTTACTGAACCAGGCCCAGTTTTACTCTCTGGAGATATTCTGAGCAAGAGAGACATGACCAGTGTCTTTGCAGAACTTAGTTAACATGAACCGAAGCATATTGCTATGAAGGGAGAAATAAAGTGAGCTGGGGAACTCGAGAAAAACACTTACCACAGAGTGGAGTTACCCAGGTAAGCTTACTGAAGGGAGTGCCTAACATTGGGCTGGAATTTTTTTTTTATTTTGTTTTATTGCTTATAGTATTACAACAAGTGTTAGATAGGTCTCCATTTTTCTCCCCTGACCCTCCCCCCTCCTTTATGGATAATAAAGACCACTATAAATTGATGAAAATAAACAGATACAGAGGCAGAACCGCATTGAATGGACTGTCAACCTACAGCCGGAAGGCTGGGGAGGGTTGGGGGAGGGGTTAAGAGATCAATTGAAGGACTTGCATGCATATGGGTAGGGTAGGCTGGAATTTTGATGGAGGACTAACCAGAAAAAGCATAATGGGAAGCAATTACTTCTACTGGCTGAGACTACAGCGATGTGTGGCAGGCCAGAGGCAGAGAGCAAGAACTTTAGAACCCTTAAGAACTGAGATTCAGTTGGACTTGAGTGTGAGTAGAATGTGAGGAGCGGCAAGAGATGACTTCAATAGGTAAGATGAGGGTAGGCCCTTGCAAGGGCCTTTTGGATCATCCTAACGGCAGTGGGAGTTTAAGTGCCTTCAATAGCAGAAATGTTGAAGTGTCTGGTTGAGGTTTCTAAGTGCATTCTGTTAAGAGATTTTGGGGTGATGGCTGGGTGAAAGATGAGATGACCTGTGGCAAATGAAGAGTGAGCAGAAGACCCAAGACAAACCAAGGAAACATCTAATTTTAAAATGGAAGAGGAAGAAGAGGTCACTGAATGAAGCATAAAAGTAAAACTTTTGGAGGTAATTTGCCTTCACATGCTGCCAAGAAGTCAAGGAAAGCAAAGCTTAAAAGTTTTCCATTTGATTTAGCAATGAGATGGTCTTTGGCAAGATGAGGAAGCTAGGTACCATTAGTTACCAAAGGCTTTCTCAGTTAATGATACATTAGCGGTTGGTCTCACTTTATATCCCATTAAGTAAAAGCAGCCACCCCAGTTTCAGATAGCGCAAGCTGACCTCCATTTCTATGCCCTTTTAAAAAAATCTGGTTGCCCCCAACAAGCAGCCAAAATCTGTATTTACTGCCATAGCCTTCAGCGACACCCAACACCATATTGAGTCTCTCAGGAACACTCAAAAGCTTATAGAGGTTCCTCTGACAGACATGATTGAATAGTTAAGGTTCTGACATGAAAGGAGTAATTGAAGTCACTGTGAAAACATTGGCATTTTTCATTCCAAGACTAGAATATAATTATCCGTATTTAATTTGACATTTGTAACCTAATCAATTAAGATATCTTGGTGTGAAAACAAAGGGAACATCTATAATACTTTCAATAAAGATTTAAAAAAAAATTTTTAAAGACATCTGGTCTGATGGGAAATGCCTATAACAACGAAAGTAACACAACCAGTGGCTTAGACAATAAGAATTTTTATAACTCCAGAGTCCAGAATCAAATTTGGCGTAGGCACAGTTGGATTAGTTTTCCTGTTACGATTCTCAGCTCTGCCCTACACATGTTGACTAAACCTAAAGCAGATCCTGCCAAACTGGCTGCATACCACACCATGCAGTGAGGGGGGACATAGCTGCTCATGACTGTCAAAATAAGGTTCCCACTTCACTCTGACTAGTCTAACGAGTAATGAGCCCATCTCTGGGATTATATATAGTGACTGCTTTAGACCAATTAACAGCCACCCCTAGAGCTGGGAGTAGGGTCAATACCTAAATAACTACTACACATTGAGAGGTTAAATGGATATTACAGAGACATCAATGTACCTCTACTCATTGTCTCAGCCACGCAAAAATAACAGAAAGGAGCACTGAATTTTTTTATTGATTTTTTTTTTTAAGAGGGAGAGAGAATCATCAATCAGCTGCCTCCTGCATGCCCCCTACTGGGGATTGAGCCTGCAACTGAGCATGTACCGAGATGGAATCAATGGGCAATCTTTCAGTTCACGGGAAGTGGCCCAAATAACTGAGCCACAAAGGCCGGGGCACATTTGCATTGTATTGTAAATGTAGCTACTTTAGTAAAAAGCAAGATCCTTTACAAAGAATTTTAAAGTATCTCTAAATTTTAATGTACTGTTACGACCGCTTTTGGTATAAGTACTCCGATTTATATTACTGAGATTTTAGGAAATCAAGCTTCAATTTGCAGACATTATTCAGAAACTAATGAATTGGGGTTGCCTTACCCTGCAAAGTATTATCTTACAGCCTTGAGCTATTCAGGAGCTGAATAGGCCATTTTCTAAGCGAAGTCTGTTTTTTGTACACTTTCAACTTGTTTCAGAGATAATTTCTCAAGATCCTTGGTGATAATATACAGGAAATGTCAATTGTTATCAAAAACGTAATCCCAATGTCCACGTAATAAAACTATAGCCAGAAACATGGGCTGGAGAAGGAGGGAGAAATCAGTTGCAAACAATTCAACAACATTAACTTATTTATATTGTTGAGAATGGATGCATTTAGTATCATTTTTAGGTTATGTGAGCACTTCACTCTACCTGTTTTATTTATTGGTTAATAAGAAACCACACAAGTTGTTACTTTTAAATCAGTAGTACTCCCAAAAACAAAAGACCAACAGGACGAGGAGCTGTTTGTGCTCCATTGTTTCTGAATGTGGATAATAAGCTCTGAAACTAAACATCACACACTCCGCTTGAGGGATGTAGTCTGAAGATTGTTGTCATAAATTAGTATGACTACCTAGTTAGTATTCAGGATTTTGAAAAATCACTGCATTGCACAATAGAATAATAAACTACCCAATAGTGCAGCCACTTGAAAATAAACACAGAGGGGCAGGAGCATAGTAACTTTACAATGAATCAGAGAAACTGTTTTGGAGTTGGAGTGCTACATACTGCAGGGGCTCAGAGTTTCCAAAAACTTATGTGAGTGATAAGGTACAGATGCATAAGTCATGCATGCAGAGAAGACTTCATTTATATTGCTACGTCTGCACTGTATCCACATGTAGCTGAATAAACTGAACTGAACACAGACTGTTGAGTTCCAAGGTTTCTTTCTGTATTTCTGGATTGTTTTAACTGTGAATTCCAAAGACACATGCATTGTTGGGCAATGTGGAGGGGTTTTCATTCTGGGAGGGTGGTTTTTGAAGGAAAATATACTACACAAAATGATGGCTCTTGTTTTCACTCCTCCTTATGGTATGAGTAAAAGATGATTATGTTAAAATTATGGTGAGGTAATGGTTTCATTACCTGCTTAATGACTGAAATGGCTATGTCATTGTGTTTGCAAAATATTAGAAAATTCAAAATCTGTGTGTTCTCTTGTTTTGGCCTATTTTCAACACAAGTTCCCACAAGCGAATACATTTATCTTTTTGGGACCAAAATGCTAGTTTAAGGACTTCAAGTGGCTTCTTCTGAGGTAATCAATCTGTAAGTTTCTAAAGGTCACTAAACCTTTTACCCAAATATTAGTGAAATTAATACCATTCATCTTCGTAAATATCAAGTTATGATCTACTTATTTTAGAAAAGTAATTAACACAAAACTCAGGTCAACTGTAACCAGACTGGCATACTTAAACTTTTGATCTCAGAAGTCAGAATATCACAAAAGAGAAATAAGGAACTATGTCATTTCGGGTCAATTTGGGGAGGAAACAGCTACATTCATAACTTGATAACTAACACCAATGATTAATTGCTTTTTCAACATGTGGATTATCTTGGTGCCAAAAATTATGGAACAATTGCCTAACAAATTGGAGAGTCCCTGATGTCAGTACTCATATTTTCTTTGGATTATGCTAAGCAATTATGCTAAACTTTCATTGTGCCTTGGGGCACATTTTGATGAACTACAGGTGGACTTTTTATAACCTAAGAGGCATATGCAAAAAGAAGTATATTGTCTAGAGCTCTGACCATTATGTTAGATTTTAGAGGATTACAAATACCCATCACATAACTACAAATATGTTTACCATTAATAGTCATTACTTTAAGCTACTTACCTTCCTGAAAAATTACTTCATATAAATGCATCTCCAAATATGTTTAATTTAAGTGATTTATTTTTGTTCCTAGAATTTGATACTGTATATTCCATTTTCATATTCAATTCAATTCATAATTTTATAATTGATGATATTAAATAAGTCCCTTAAAACATATATGTGTTTAGCTTTAATCTTTTACTTCAATTCCTATGTAATCCATCTATCATTTCTTGCATGTGTTTCTAGTATACCTGAGGATATTACCTGAAGATTCTGGGCTTAAATAAAGTAACAAAAATTAGACTAAAAAAGAAATTAACTTATGTTCTTATATATGAGGACACACCATATTGAGTAATTACAACTGAAATGTTCTATAGTTCAGAGATGTTAACTTGATATGACCACTGATGTCAGAATTACACATGAATGCTACTTTTTAGAGGAGGTTATTTTTAGACTTTCTAACTAGTCTTAATAGTTAACGTAAAATATGTTATCACTTAAAAGTAAGGAAGCATGAACTATTGAAATAGTTATTTACAGACATTAATGCTATGGACTTTTAATTATCTCAAGGTCTAAAAATAATTTATTAACAAGTGCTTTACCTATTTCAGTAAAAAGCAAAACTGAAAAAGAGTTATATTAAATATGAGATTTTGGAGCACAAGTAGAAATTATATTTTCTAATTCTTATGCTCCAGCTACCAGATTTCTAAGAGCATCTTTGAAAATACTATATTCATCACAATAATACAACATTATAAGAACATTACATTTTAATAAAAAAAATCTAATATATTTTTAATGATTTCAGAGAGCAAGGGAGAGAGAATCCAGATTTCTCACTGTGGCCTAAGGGCTGATCCGGCTCCAGCTTGCCTCTCATTCTGTTCTCCCCCTCCTTACTTTGCTCCTCCCCACTGTCACCTCGGTCCTTATGCTCATCCAGTTCTGTCCCCTCTCCAAGCCCTCAAACTGGCCACGGCACACTTCCTCACACACTTGCACCAGCCTGGCTCATTCTTCAAGTCTCAGCTCAAATTCTCCTCACAGAGGCATTGCCTGTCTCATCTCAAGGAAATACCTTTCCTTCCTTCCTTTCCACTTCTACACCCAGTTTCACTCTATTTTCTTCACAGAATGTACCATAATCAGAAATTATCTTGGCCATTGATATATTTACTTCTTCACTGTCTCCTTATACTAGAACATAAGCTCCATATGGGGTGGGCCTTAGTCTAATTTCTGCATCCCCAGCACTTTACTAGGCATACTAGGCACTTGGTAAATGTTTACTCAATGAAAACCAAATGCAATGTGCATTTCTATTTGTTTTGGGGGATGAGGGTTGTTTGGTTTTTTAATACATTTTTATTGATTTCAGAGAGGAAGGGAGAGGGAGATAGAAACATCAGTGATGAAAGAGAATCATTGATCAGCTGCCTCCTCCATGCCCCACTGGGGATCAAGCCCAGAACCCAGTGTGTGTGCCCTGATGGGGAATCGAACCCCGGTTCATAGGTTGATGCTCAACCACTGAGCAACACCAGCCTGGCTCTATTTGTTTATAAGAAACATTAACAATATGTGTTTTTAGAATGACATGATTAAATGTGTTCATGCCTTTTTACAGGAAACTGACTTTTATTGTACTGTAAGATCATTATAAAATGAATATTTATTCCTAAACTTCTTAATAGATTCAAAAGAAGAGTGAAGAAAGGTTTTTATCATTTTGTTTTCAATCACAGATCACTATTGCAGAAATATGCAAAAGGCCACACAACAAAAAAAAGCACCAGCCATTTTCAAAAACAAGCATGAAGTGAAACTCTTTTCAAACAAGCTGACAAGAGCCAAAAAAATAAAGCAATTAAACCAGGTACACAGATATACAAGATGTTTTCACTAATTTTAACAAGTTATTTGAAAGATGTGAGAATAGAGTATATTACATTGCTGAGTTTCACTCTCTACTTCAATCCATCACCAACTAATTAAACTTTTGCTGAACTTATTATTGGCCTGATAAACTTAAGCAAAGTCTTGGATTTTTCTTAGAAGACAGAGGTTTCCCACCCCTGGTTCCTAAGACAATCAAGCAAGGAACTGGAACCTAATCTAAACTTTTTCTGAAATTGTAAGTCCCTTTCTTGCAAATGCTCCATGAAAAACTCGAACCCAAATTAAAGTGTTAGACTCTATTGACAATAGATGTTTCAGAAATAAAGATTAAGACATTATTTAAATTAGAAATCAATGATAATGTTTGTAAAAATACTTTTCAGAAAACATATTAATATATGTTTCAGGAAACACATATTAACTGTATAATATAAATGTGACTTTAAGGTAATGAAACTGATTTTCAGTTTAGATCCCATAATTTACAGTCACATCTCATACATGTTATATTTATTACAATTTTATTCCCTAGTGGAGGGTGGAAGTGAATCATTTTGGGGAAAAGTTTATGTATATTAAACATAATAAAATTTTTAAAATAGAACTTGAAAAGTTAACAAAATATTTTAAAAAAATAGAACTTGACAAAGTCCTTCACATCCACTCTTAGGTAGTGAAGGGGGCAGTGGAGGGACAGCTAGATTACAACGTTTCTGAGGTTAAGTGGACTTGATCTGGTGACTGAATGGGAGGTACTAGTACATGAGAGAGTACTGGAGATGGGTTTTGGGCTCTGCTTTGGGCAGTGGATGAACTGTGAGAAAGACAGTAACTAAAGGAGGCAGGTCAGATTTGTGCAGTATAGAACTGAGTTCAGTTTTTGACAGATTCACTTTCTATTGCTTCCATGAATTCATATCCAGATGGAATGAATGTCTAACAGCTAGCTGGATGGATATGTCTGGAACTCAGGAGAAATACTTTGTTTTGTTTTATATATAACCTCTATAGTAACATTTTTGAATTTAAAAATGACCTGAATTAGTTACTAAGTTAATTTTTTCAAAAATTATTTATTATTGGTGTACACCATGGCATTAGAAGACCATAAAGCTCTCAATTAAATGATCATCCCCAAGTTACAGAAATCAAGATTAATACCTTGAAAGGAAACTTCCTCCTCCTAAATCAAAGAACTTCCTTTGTACTTGTGCTGCAGCTTGCAGCTCCTATAAATGTACACTTGTTAAGAAATCATTCACTTATTTTCCAAATTTTTAAGTAAATCTTCCCTCCTTAAATAAATTTTTCATTGTTCCCTGTAATTGAATTCAGAGAGGAAGGGAGAGGGAGAGAGAGAAACATCAATGAGGAGAGAGAATCATTGATTGGCTGATTCCTGCATGTCCCATTGGAGATCAAGCTGGCAACCCAGGTATGCACCCTGATCAGGAATCGAACCATGACCTCCTGGTTCATTGGTCAATGCTCAACCACTGAGCCATGCTGGCCAGCCTATTTATTGCTGTCTAACAAATTATCCCTAAAACTCAGTGGCTTAAAACAACACATTGATTATTTCACAGATTTTGTGGGCCAGGTATTTGGGTCCTCTGCTTCAGGGTCTCTCATAAAGCTGCAATCAAGATGTTGGCCAGGAATGAGGTCTCATCTGAAAGTTCAACTGAGGATGGATCAACTTCCAAGATTAAACAATAGTTTTTGGCATTTAGTTTCTTGTGGGACTGAGGCTCTCGGTTTCTCACTACTTGTTGGCTAGAGGCCATCCTCAGTTCCTTGCCAAGTGATTCTCTCCTAAATGACAGCTTGTTCTATCAACAAATGCAAGCTAACAATGCAGTAGAGAGCCTGCTAGCAAGACAGAATTCATGATCTTTTGTAACCTAATAGCAAAAATGGTATCTCATCAACCTTATCTTAATCTATTGGTTGGGACAAGTCATTAGGTTCAGCCCACACTCAAGGGGAGGTGATTACACAAGGACATGAATACCAGGAAATGAACATTTTTATTATTTTTTAATTTCCTCACCCACGGATATCCCTCCCCCCCTTTTTTTTAGAGAGTGGAAGAGAGAGGGAAAGACAGAGAGAAATATCAATGTGAGAGAACACATTGATTGGTTGCCTCCTGCACACACCCTGACCAGGGCCTGGGCCAGAGAGGAGCCTGCAACTGAGGTACGTGCCCTTAACCAGAATCGAACCCAGAACCTTTCAGTGTGCAGGCTGACACTCTATTCACTGAACCAAACCAGCTAGGGCTCATTTAGACCATTTTAAAAGTCTGCGTACCATATTCACTAATACTTTATCAATCTACAAGGTCAACACAAAAAGAGGAGTTAATGCCAATAAAAGCTAATTTTTTTCTGTATAGAGTTATATGATGATATACTTGTCTGGGCCCTTTAAAATTTTGATTTCTAATGAAAATAACGAATCATTAAAGTATTTGCTTAGTACTCTAGAAGTCAAGAAATACAAAAAAATATATAAAAACATATAGAACAATTTTTAAAATAAAAAGTATGTTTCTGTTTAAAGTTACTTGGAAACTCTAGTGGAGACTTTTTTAAATGTGCTTTTTAGAGCAATTCTTCCAAGACTGCCTTTTAAAATGATTGTCAAGACTCCTTTTTTTTTTACAAATACAAATTTCCCAACATCTGTCAAAGTGTAACTCTTAGAATACTTTACACTGAACTTACAAATGTTGCACTGAAAATAAGTATTTCTTGTAGTCTGCCAAATTTCTGCCACATTGGAAAATATGCAGATGATTAACACTGTGTGCCACTAGACAGGAATTATATTTCACATCTTAATGAGGAAAATACTTTCTCTTAAAATTAATTAGTAATTCAACCATTTTAAACTATTTTAAATACCAACAGTCACAAAGAGATTTTCAATTCCACAAAGAGCAGAATCTAAAAATGGATTTTCATATTATTTTATCATTTTTAAAAAAATCTGATTACTAAATTAAGAGAAATAAACAAGCATAATCTCACCCCCAAGAAATAACCACTATTAAATATTTTGGTATATAGTATAGGTATGGATGTATATAACTGTATCTAAATCTATACTCTTAGACATAAATATATACTTTTAGACATTTAAATGTGTGTATAATCTTACCACAATGAGATCATATTCCTTTTTATTGTTTATGAAAACATTACAAAACAAAGATTTAACAGAGCAACCGATTTTCAATAAGGCATTGCTAAACATGTTTTTAGCAAAGTAAATGTTAGAAGCAGGTTCAGTGAGTGCTACAAACAGCAATGAGACAGACAGTCCTGCATACATTACTAAAGCTGTTGTTCTCAAAGGAATGATCTACAAAACACCTAAGAAGGGCATCTGATCTGTGTCATAGTGTTTTAGGCATATTATTTTTATCATACTTCTTATCCTTCTGTAGCTTTTTATTCTGCTAGGTAACTCCCTCCTTAAACTCTTTCCCCAGTATCTGAATCTAAATTATGTGTTTCTCAATCACAGAATTATTACTTGTTCTCAGAACATATCTCACTTCTCATGAATCTTTCTCTGACATCTTAATCAGCTTTGCTTCCCTCTTCCATCAAAACTAGTTGGCATAGCCCTGACTGGTTGGCTCAGTGGATAGAGCGTCAGCCTGCGGACTGAAAGGTCCCAGGTTTGATTCCAGTCAAGGGCATGTATCTTGGTTGCGGGCACATCCCCAGTGTGGGGTGTGCAGGAGGCAGCTGGTCGATGTTTCTAACTCTCTATGCCTCTCCCTTCCTCTCTATAAAAAAATCAATAAAATATATTTTAAAAAAACTAGCTGGCATAGTAACTGACTTGCTATATTTCTCTTTTCCCTACTTCCTCCCTCAGTACTATTTTGGCCTCCTGGGTTCGATGATTAGTTTTATTCTGGAAACTATTAAACCTATCTCATCTCATATATGTGCAAACCAAACTCATCTACTTTCCCTCAAGTCACTTGCCACCTTTCCTTTTTCTCCAATATTGTTTCTTTATCTTAACAAACACCTGAGAATTATCTTCTCCCTCCCTTTCTCCTATCCAATCAATCTATTAACTCCTGCTTCAAGATGCCTCCCAAATTTGTTCATTTCTTGTCACTCTCTTTGCCTTCACACTAATCCAGGCCAAAACTGCCTACAACTGGACTTATCAACAATGTCCTGAATGGGTTAGGGGTCACCTGTGCCCATCCCTCTGTCCCTCTTTCTAGGCACTCTCACTGTGACAGTCAGTGAGATATAAGGAAAGAGGACCTGAGCTTGGTATCAGGAGCCCAAGGGTAATTCCCTCTCTGCCACCTCGGCTGTGACCTCAGCCTATTTCTTTCCTATCTCTGGGAGTTACCTTATCTGCAAAATGGCAAATTGGACTGTCCACATGGGCTGTAAGCTGCCTTGTAACTAACAATCTCCTCTGGCCCTTCTTTGCTACAGGAACAGCAATGACAACGTTTCCCACATGCCCCACCTCCTTAGGTCACAGCTATCACCCAGTTTTATAGCTTTCACTGTCCCTTATGCCCAGTTTGCTCACTTTACCATATCCCTAATGAGTCCCAGTCTTTCCACTATAAATGTCAGTTCCTTCTTCTATTCTTCTTTTTCTCCTTCACTTATACATTATTTTAACAAACACTTATGGAGTGGCTGCTAACCTAGAAAGCACTTTGCTAAGCCCCCAGGAATAGCGAGATAAAAGACACAATCCTTGCTCTTGAAGAACTTACCATTGTATTAGAGATATGGGTAAGTAACATACAGTAGTGTGGTAAGTATTGTGCTAAAGAATTTAATATACCCTGGTTGTTTGGGGGCAGAAAGCAGTAATTACTTAACAAGACGCAGTACCTAGAAAGGCTTCAGAAAGGATGTGTGCTCATTCCAAGCCGAGTCCTTCAGTCTTAAAAGGGAAAATAAGAATTAAGGAGGGGGGGGCGGGGAGTGTGTTCTATTGCTACCTTGAGGCGAGGAGAGAAGAGGGTGAAGTTTATTAGGACAAGACATATTGTGCCAAGCGCCAGATCCGAATACTGAAGTCTAGAGGGCTAGAGGCAAGCAGTGAGGCTGCCCATGACGAACGGACTGCAATGCCACCCTAACGAATTTGGATTTTGAGTAAAGGGCTGTACTTGGATTTAAACCATTGATTTCCTGGTCTGTTTGGGGGAAAAGGTGATGAGTTTGGGGCACTGAAAGTTCAAAACTGATGGCAAGGAAAATCCAGGAGAGGGAAATGATGGCCTGCCAAAAACTGTTGGGGCAGGAAGGCTGGCCTACTGACACGCCGATGTGACCGCTCCCCGCCGCCTCATCAAGCCGACTGCCTTCACCCAGACCCTGTCCAGGGCCACCCTCCGGGGGCAGGACCCGCCACGCCACAGAGGAGGGCGCTTCCAGAAACCTCGCGAGATCTCTCCTGAGCCGCGGACAGACCAAGAGTGTCTGGTCGCCTGGCAACCACAGGTGGGGAAGCTGGCGCTGGCAGAAAGTTACCAAACCGGAGTTACTAACCCGGCGCATCCAGGACCGCTGAGCAGCGAGCGTTCGGGAAAGAAGCGTGGGGACCGAGGTTGGAACCCTCAGCCAGGTTTCTCCAACTTGCCTGCCAGTAAGACTTTCCTGGGGCCCTTGTTGAAATGCAGACCCCGGAGCCTGCCTCTCTCTCTAGACATCTAGAATTTCTAGAAAAAGTCTGGAAGTCTGTGTTTTAAGCAAATGGCCATAATCAGGCAAGAGTGGGAGACAGCTCTGGAGGAGGGAGACGGGCGGAGAGGTGGCCGCGGAGCCGAGGGAGCGGGGTCTGTGGGCGCGGACCTGAGTCTGAAAAGGGAAAGTCTGAGAGCGTGAGCCATCGAGCGCATCTGGAAGGCAGCGAGCCGGGCTGGCCAAGGGAAATACCCTGCAGCCTCAACGGAAATGTCCACCGCACCTAGCCAGGAGGAGCCTTGAGACGATGACAGGCGAGGGGACGATTCCCAGAGCGCCTCTCCAGCAGCTCCGGGTGCCCGCCCTGGCCAACTGCAGAGTCTGCCCAGTGGAGCCCGAGATAACAGAGATATCTATTATGGAAAAAATATGAAACAGCAGTTTCTCGCCCTAGTCGGTTTACTCAGTGGCTAGAGCGCAGGCCTGCGGACTGAAGGGTCCCCGTTTGATTCCCAGTAGGGGGCATGCATTCTCATCATTGATGTTTCTCTCTCTCTCTCTCTCTCTTCCTCTCTGTAATCAATAAAGATAAATTTAAAACAACAACAACAAAAAACAAAACAGTTTCTCAGACTTGGGAAAATAAGGAACCTTTTTTAAAAAGAAAACCAGGGAGACCCCACAAGTGTTGACATAATTATTTTTATTATAATGTTCTAAAATATATTCAAATTCAGCCTTAATTTAAACTCCTGAAGCTCATAATTTCTCTAGAACAAACTACAATGCCCATGAAGTTTAAAATTATATGAAATTTAAACAGGATAAGTGGTGGTGTTTGGGTGAAACAGTTCTCTTTTGTGGGTCTGACTGTTGCGATGCAGGTTCTTTTGATTAGCAGCCTCTATTATTGTATGTTAGGGGTTGACTCAGTTCTCTCCCTTTCCGCATTCAGCTCCTGGAAAGTTTTCCTATAGTTTGCTGAGGAGGTCCATTGGCCTTCTCTTGATTTAATAAATAAGTCATGTATATATAATATTTGCCTCTTTCATTTTCTAATTATCTGAGGGAATTAAGTTTATTTCTCTACAAATACCAATTAGTGCAATGGAGCCTAGAGATAAAATCCACTTATAGCATGGTCATTCATGAGAATCCACATGATCCAAAATGTTTCCTTTGGCCTAGGTTAGAAAGCAGAGCCTGGAGGTTGTTGGCCAAGGGAGACAGGAGAGAGAGTCCAATAAAAAAAATGAGAGCTATGGAGAGAGCCAAAAGTTCTCAACATGATTTCAGAGTGACATTCTGAATCGTTGTGCCTCCTAAAAGTCCATGGGGGAAAGAAGGGAGAATACATCCTTCAAGCCTCTGGTCTCCCACTGGTCCGCTACCCCCACAGGGCATCACATCCTTCCAGGTCAGGGCTGTTCCTGCATGGCCACTTGCACAGCAGTCTCCTGCCTCAGCTGCAAGGTGGAAACCCTGCTGTGTATAACCTCTTTAAGATCTGTATTTCACCACAGTTAGTGTAAAAAAAGATATTTTAAATTTCCAGAAAAAGTTCTAAAATTTTCAAATAGCAGCCAAAGAAATCATGTTTTCAATACGTGCAACCCTGAAGTGGCCATCACCAATTTAAAACCCTACAAAAGCGCTTACAAATGTGTTAAGATGACATGTACATATACAAGAATCATATAAGCAACATTGTAAAAGCAAAAAAAAAAAAAAATTAAAACACCCAAAGATCTATCATCAGACTAATTTTCTCACAGTGGAATATTATACAGCAGTGCAAATATTTTAGAGCCACTTTAGGCTTTTCAACCCTGAAGAGTCTCACAAACAAAAAATTAAGCAAAGAAGAAAACTAGAGTCAGAATAATGTTATTTATGACAGGTAAAAAACAACAGTATATTAGATATTCATACATATGTAGTAAAAGTATAAAGACAGAGGAATGTCCAAAGTTATGATAAACTAAAAGAATGGAGAGGGAGAAAAGTATAGACCTGGGTTCCAAATGTACTTCTAAGGTTTTATATTTTAAGCTGATCTGTGGTCCATGGGTGTGGTGTTATTCTTTATATTTTTATGATGATATATTTTACGAAGTATTTTAAGATTAAGAAAAGTTATCCTAATAACTTTGTTCATAATATTATTGTCATGATTGAAATTTGATCTGTAAACAGTAATCTTTCATACCCAGAATGCCACACAAATTGAAATGTTTTGTTGGTAAAATCCCAGATACATCCTATATAATAAAAGCCTAATATGCTAAGTTTCTTGTCAGCCGGTAGGCTATTCAACCAAAGTGTTATATGCTAATTATATGCTAAGGATGCTCGCTATGACGCGCACTGACCACCAGGGAGCAGACATTCGACCCGTCAACCAGTTACTATGATGTGCACTGGCCACCAGGGGTAGATGCTCCGACTGGCAGGTTAGCTTGCTGCTGGGGTCTGGCCAACCAGGACTGAGTGAGATGGGCTGGACACACCCTGGAGCCCTCCTGTGGTCCCTCTGTCGTGGTCCCTCCCCACCCCACCCCACCCCACCCCCGATCGTGCACTAGTGGGGTCCCTTGGCCTGGCCTGTGCCCTCTTGCAATCCAGAACCCCTTGGGGGATGTCAGAGAACTGGTTTTGACACAATACCATAGGCCAAGCAAAGGGACTCCACTGGTACACAAATTCATGCACCAGGCCTCTATTTGGGATAATAATGCTCAATTTTAAACTATATTTTTGCTTACATTTTTAAAAGAGAATATAAAGAAAAATTGGAGAAACTGGAATATGTATCACTTAAAATGAATACAAAAATGAATTATCTCAAATTATGGACCACATATGCATATCTTACATACAGCCATATTTGATTAATAGCATGTTCCCCTTATTTAACAACCCTAATATAGGGTGTCCCCCCAAAATGTTACACACTTTGTTGTCTTTTTGTTTAGGTTTTTGATGTTTATAACAACTTTATTCGTAGTTGCCAAAACTTGGATACACACTTTGAATGATTATAAAGTCCGTGTTTATTAACATAAAAGTTCATTTTCAAAATTTAAAAGAATCGACAAAAATTAATATATATATATAATTTTTTTTTTTTTTGTCAATGCCTATTTTCAAACTGATGACCGTTCTGGTCTTGGCACTGCAGATAATGCAAAGCAATGGAATCACAAACATCAAGAATCATTTGGCTTGGTATTTGTGTGCCCTCAATTTGTCAAC
Organism: Murina feae; assembly: GCA_004026665.1. Taxonomy (NCBI): domain Eukaryota; kingdom Metazoa; phylum Chordata; class Mammalia; order Chiroptera; family Vespertilionidae; genus Murina; species Murina feae. The sequence continues at coordinate 28,608 of PVJC01020625.1, forward strand.
TATTGCTGGTTTTGTTTTTTTTTGTTGTTTTTTTTTTGGGGGGGGGGTTGTGTTTTTTTTTAAATCTTTATTGTTCAGATTATTACAGTTGTTCCTCTTTTTTCCCCCATAGCTCCCCTCCTCCCATTTCCCACCCCAACCTCTGTCCTTGCCCCCCCACTGTCCTCATCCATAGGTGTACAATTATTGTCCAGTCTCTTCACGCATCCCCAACACCCTTAACCCCCGAAAATTGTCAGTCCACTCCCTTTCTAAGCCTCTGATTCTATTCTATTCACCAGTTTATTCTGTTCATCAGATTTTTTATTCACTTGATTCTTAGATTCACTCGTTGATATATATTTGTTGTTCATAATTTTTACTTTCCTTTTTCTTCTTCCTCATTCTCAAAGGATACCTTTCAGCA
>PVJC01020626.1:0-28999 GCA_004026665.1 Murina feae
AATCCAAAGCAGGTTTCTCTCAGCGTTGCTTGCAACAAATACCATGAGACACAGAGACCCCGTGTCTCTTAGCACAGGGCTGAGAAGCGCCATAGCTATTTGCTCTGCCCTGTCCTGCAAACTCCCCGAGGCCCCGCCCCTCCCAAGCTGCCTCAGAGGCTTTTGCATATAAAAGGTTGAGTAGCCTAAGGCAAAGACTAAATCAACACCTCCTTAAAGATACAGGAGCCAGCCTTACCCAGTGGCCAGAGTGGGACCATCCTAAACAAAACAGATCCACAAGGAACACACTCGGGGCAGATGCAGTGAGCACAAAAGCCCCACTGAAACAACTCTTGCCCCATAAGGGTGTCTCCAGCACAGAAGTTCTCCCACTGTAGACACAGCTGTCTCCCATAACCAAGTGGCTTAGACGTTAATTCCTCGCAGTGATTGCCTAACTCAGAAAGGGAAGCAGCCAAAATGCGGAGACAAAGAAACAGGTCACAAATGACAGAAATGGAGGAAAGAAAACGACAGGATATAGACTTCAAAACCACGGTTATTAGGTTTTTCAAGAAATTTCTAGAGACTGCCGATAAATTTAGTGAGACCGCCGATGAATTTAGTGAGATCCTCAATAAATCTAATGAGACCCTCAAGGATATGATAAAGGACCAACTAGAAATTAAGCATACACTGACTGAAATAAAGACTAATATACAGAGATCTAACAGCAGAAGAGAGGATAGCAAGAAGCAAGTCAAAGATATGAAATATGAAGAAGCAAAACCCACCCAGCTGGAAAAGCAAAAAGAAAAAAGAAAAAAAGAAAAAAGAAAAAAGAAAAAAATCAAAAAGTATGAAGATAGTGTAAGGAGTCTCTGGGACAACTTCAAGCGTACCAACATCAGAATTATAGGGGTGCCAGAAGAAGAGAAATAGCAAGATATTGAAAACCTATTTGAAAAAATAATGACAGAAAACTTCCCCCACCTGGTGAAAGAAACAACTAGATATTTCCTTCTAAGCGGGTGCCTGCAGCTGGGGGAAGGAAAGCCTACTGTTGCATGATTTCCTGCATCAGGCCTCTATTTGTGAATAATACTGCAATAAACACTGGCATACGAGTAACTGCTCAAAGCTCTATTTTCAATTATTTTGAGTATATACCCAGGTGTGGAATTGAGGAACTGCTAAGTTGTTTTGTGTAGTGGCAGCACCATTTTATAGACCAATCAGCAATGTATGAGAATCCTAATATCACCACATCCTCACCCATACGTTATTTTATGTTTCTTGGATAATAGCCTTTGTAGTAGGTTTGGAGTGGTATTTACTTGGTTTTTCTTTGCATTTTCATAATGACTAGCAGTGCAGGCATTTTTTTTTTCATGTTCTTATTGGCATTTTATATATCTTCTATGGAGAAATGTTCTGTTCAAGGCCTTTGACCATTTTATAAATTGGGTTATTTGCTTTTGTTGTTGAGATGGGAGTTCTTTATATAATCTGAATATTAAATGACTTTACAATTTGTGAATATTTTTTTCTTTTCTGGATTGTTTGTTCATTCTATTTATTGTGTCCTTTCAGGTACAAAGGTTTTTAATTTTGATGAAATTCACCTTATCTAAGACTTTTATAGTTTTAGCTCTTAAATTAATATATTTGACTTAGTTTTGTATATGCTGTAAGGTAAAGGTCAAACTTCACTATTTTCCATGTGTATATTCAGTTTCCTCAGCACGGTTTTTTGAAATACTGTTTTTTCTCCCATTGAATGATCTCAGCTTCCTTGTCAAAAATCAATTCAGCATAGATGTATGGGTTTATTTTTAGCGTTTCAATTCTATTTCATAGATGTATATGTTTATCCTTATGCCAGTACCACATTGCATTGATTATTGTAGCTTCATGGTATTGAAATTAGGAAGTGTGAAACGTCCAATTTTGTTCCTCTTTTTCAAGATTGTGTTGACTATTCTGTGTCTCTTGAAGTTCCATTTGAGTTTTAGAATGGACTTATTCATTTATACAAAATATGCACTGAGATATTGTTGAAGTTGCATTGATTTTTATTTTATTTCTCTTTGTTTTTTTATTTATTTTTCTCTTTTTTTCTCTTTTTTCATTTTTATTTTTTATTTTTATGTTGGAGTTGTATTGAATCTATGGATCACTTTTTTATAGTACTGCAATCTTAACATTAAGTCTTCCAATCCATGAATATAGAATCTTTCTATTTCAGCTTTCTTTAATTTTTTTCAGGAATATTTTTGTAGTTTTCAGTGTATAGTTTTAAGCCTCTTTGGATAAATTAATTTATAATTATTTTATTCTCTTTGATGTTATTATAAATGAATTTCTTTATTTCCTTTTAACATAGTGCATTGATAGTGTATGCAAATACAACTATCATAATATTTGCATGTTGCTTTTTTATTCTGTAACATTGCTGAAGTTATTTATTAGCTCTAAAAGGGTTTTTTTTTTGTATGTGTGTAGATTCCTTAGGGTTTTCTATATCTAACATCTGCAAATAAGATTCTTTAATTTACTTATTTCTAATTTGGATGCCCTTTATTTCTTTTTCTTACCTAATTGCTCTGGATAGAACTTCTACTATTATAAATTAGAATAGAAATGGCAAAAGTGAGTATCCTTTTTTTTTTGTTCCTGTTCATAGAAAAAAAGTTTTCAGTGTTTTAATATTGACTATGATGTTAGATGAGAGATTTTTATATCTCACCTTTATCAAGTTAAATAATTTCCCTTCTATTCCTATTTAATTAGATATTTCTTTTTTTTAATGATGCAAGACACTTTTCTCTTTTGGGCTTCATTTAGAAAAAAAATAGAGCTACACGAGTTTATTATATTCTATTTAGAACCATTTTGGACAAAGAACAATAGGCTAAGCAATTCTAAAAAGAGCAAACACAGTTAAGTCTATAAGAAAAAAAAAGTTTATGGGGCAAAAATTTAATGAACAAAAGATGTTTTGATTTATAATACCAGATGCACAAAAACAAGTTGAGTTTAGATTTTCAAGTGACTTTTTTTTTTTTTTTTTTTTGCATTTCTGAATTAGGTGTTTCTGTCATGAAACAGTATTGGGTTTTGTCAAATGAATTTTTTTTTGCATAGATGTAGGTTTTCCCCTTTATTATACTAACTAGGGGCCCAGTGCCTGAATTTGTGCACCTTGAAAGGAACTGTGGGCTATGAGGCTGTGGTGGGTACAAGGGGGGGGGTCTCAGCCCATCCTCTGTGTCCTCACCTGGCCCCTCCCACTGCATCCCCCAGTCCCCTGTCTGCCAGCAGCTCTGCTCCTGCCATGGCTCCCACACACTGACAGCTGCTAGTGTAGAGCAATTGAGGCCGGCATCATCAGTGAGTGTGAGCAGCAGCTGTTGCCCCAATTGCCCCTCAGAAGCAGGGGGAGGTGGAGAAGCCCTCAGGGGCAATCGGGGTCAGCAGCCGTGGCTTGTACTCACTGTTGGTGCTGAGTGATTCGTACCAGCACTGGGCAGAGGCAATGAGTGTGAGCTGTAGCTCCAATGCTAGCAGCAGATGTGACCATCTGGCGGGACTACGCCATGTGGGAACAAAGAATTTTCAGTAACCACCAAAGGCTCACCCCAATGACATCAACCAGCACCCCGCCTTGGTCTGGTGCCCCCATTCATCTGCTCCACCATCCTGCCATGGCCGATGCCTTGCCATGTTCCGAGCTCTACTGCCTGCTGCTGACACCCACCATGGTCCACATGCCCCCTTGTGGTCAGTGCATGTCATAGAGACTGGTTGTTTGGTTGTTCAGTTCTTCTGCCATTTAGTCTATTTGCATATTAGGGTTATATATATATAGATGTGCTATTTTACACTTACTGATTTTTACATCTTGGACTGCCCTTATATTGCTGAAATGAATTACACTTGGTCATTGTGTATAATCCTTATAATATCCTGCTGCATTTGGTTTGTTAGTATTTTGTAGTGGATTTTTGCATCCATAATTTTAAGAAATAGTGTTTTCAGTTTTTTATTCTTGTATGTTTTTGTTGGGCTTTAGTATAGGTTCATGCTACTCTCTTAGAATGAGTTAGGAAGTGGTCCTCCCTCTTCAATATTTTGGAGAGTTTCAGAACAATTGATGTTAACTCTTCTTTGAACATTTGGCAGAATTCACCAATAAAGCATTTATCTAGTCATGGATTTCTCTTTGTTGAAAGACTATAAGTTACTAATTCAATCTCCTTGTTATAGGCCTATTCAGATTTTTTATTCCTTCCTACTTCAGTTTTGGTAAATTTGGTTTCTAACATTTCATCTAGGTTTTCTAATTTGGTTGTATATAGTTGTTCAAAGTATTCCCTTATAATTCTTTTAAATTTCTGTGTTCATTGGAATGCCCCTCTTTTTTTTTCATTTATTTACTTATTTTAAATTATTATTACATAAAGCCCTCTTTTTTATATAAAACCTTAATGAGATAGAAATCAATCTTAATTATCTTTATTCATTTTGTTTTCTTTTGATCCTGTTCACCCATTTTTCCCACTGCCCACTGCTCTGTCAACCATCAGTCTTTCACTATAAGCATTTTTTTGCTTGTTTTGTGTTTATACATATGATATTTGTCTTTCTCTGAGTTATTTTACTTAGTGTAGTGCCATTGAGGTCCATCTATGTTGTTGTACATGGTAATATTTCCTCTCTTTTATGTCTAAATAATATCTCATTTTGTATATATACCATTTTCTTTATCTAGTCATCTATCAATGACCACTTAGGTTGTTTTCATATCTTGAAAATAATGGTACAATTAGCTGGGGGCACATAAACCTTTTTAAGTTTGTCTTTTCATTTCCTTTAATTACTCAGAAGTAGAATTGCTGGATCATATGGCAACTCCATTTTTATTTTTATTTTTTTAAGGAAGCTCAATACTATTTTCCACAGTGCCTGCACAAATTTACATCCCTACCAACAGTGCACAAAGATTCTCTTTTCTCCACATCCCTACCAAGAGTTGTTATTTCTAGTCTTTTTCATAATAGCCATTCTAAAAGGTGTGAGGTTATATCTCATTTGGTTTAGATTAGCATTTCCTAAGGATTGATAATGTTGAGTATTTTGTTATGTAACTATTGGTCATCTGTATGTTTTCTTTGGAAAAAAGTCTATTCAGATCTTCTTTCCACTTTTTAATTTGGTTGTTTTTTGCTATTGATTCTTATGAGTTCTTTATGTATTTTGGATATTAGCCCTTATGATTTGTAAATATGTTCTTCCACTCAGTAGGTTGCTTTTTATTTTATTGGTGATTTGCAAATTCTCTTATATTTTATTGATCTTCTGCCTACAAATTTTGTTTAATATTGAATGTAGTATATTGGAATATCCAACTCTTATGGTAAAACTGTATTTCTATCTTCAATGCTGTCAATTTTCACTTCATATGTATTGGGACTTTGTTGTTAGGTGTATATATATTTATCAGCACTATATCCTCTTGATAGATTAAAACTTTTATCAATATAAATTATTTTTCTTTGTCACTTGTAACTTTTTACAAGTGATGTCATGTAGTATTTTTCTTTCATTGATTGGCTTATTTCACTTAACATATGTTCTCCAGTTCCATCCATGCTCTTGCAAATGGTAGGAGTTCCTTCCTTTTTACAGCAGCATAGTATTCCATTGTGTAGATGTGCCACAGTTTTCTAATCTATTCATCTACTGATGGGAACTTAGGCTGTTTGCAAATCTTAGCTATGGTGAATTGTGCTGCTATGAACATAGGGATGCATATATCCTTTCTGATTGGTGTTTCTGGCTTCTTGGGATATATCCCTAGAAGTGGGATCACTGGGTCAAATGGCAGTTCCACAACCTGTTTTGAATAATACCAACTTAGTTTCAACAGTATACAAACATTCTCTTCCTATATATCTCCACTTTTCCCTTTATATTATATTTGTCAAAGATTACATTATTTTTTAAATATATTTTATTGATTTTTTACAGAGAGGAAGGGAGAGGGGTAGAGAGTTAGACACATGAATGAGAGAGAAACATCAACCAGCTGCTTCCTGCACACTCCCCACTGGGGATGTGCCCACAGTCAAGGTACATGCCCTTGACCAGAATTAAATCTGGGACCCTTGAGTCCACAGGCTGCGCTCTATCCACTGAGCCAAACCAGTTAGGGCCAGATTACATTTTTATATATTGGTTAGCACTTATTTTTATACATTCTTAAGCCTCACGTGAGGCTATTTTTCTATTATTTCCTCCCACATGCACCCCAACCAAGGCAGGTGATTGAGCCTGTAACCAAGGCATGCGCCCTGGAACCTTTTGGTCCTAAGCCAATGCTCTATTCCACTGAGCAAAACTGACTAGGGGACATTTTGTTTTTTAAAAAAAGGAGTTACAAATCAAAAATACAGTAATATGAGTTTTTATATTTAGCTATATAGTTCTCCTATTAATGCTCTTTATTTCTCCACGTGGCTTTAAGTTGTTCCTACTGTCTTCATTACATTGGCAATTTTTTAAGACAGGTTTATTATTAACAAACTCTCTTAACTTTTGTTTATCTGATAATGCCTCAATGTTTCCTTTACTTTTAAAAGACAGTTTTCTTGATACAGAATTTTTGTTTGACTGTTGCTGTTTTCAGGTTTTTAAATATGTTACCTGACTGCTTTTTTGTCTCCATGGTTTCTAATGAGAAAGCAACTGTTAGTCATGAGGACCCCTTATATACAATGAGTAAATTCTTTCTTGCCACTATTAAGGTTTTCTCTTTTTATCTACTGACTACCTTTATTATAAAACCCAGTGGCCCTAACACCATAACGACCAAAAACTGGTCACCAGGAGTCTGTGTGTGAGGTGAGGCACTTGTGGGTGGGTGGGCACTTGACTCTGGGTCTTGTGTTGTTCCGGGTCCTGGGGGAGTTCTGTAGCACTAGCGGGACTAGGAGGTCCCATGTGCCACGTGATTTCCTGTGGGTCTGGGTCTCGTGTAATTTCACGCACTGGGTCATTAATTTGACTATCATGTGTCTCTGCTGCAGTCTTTTGAGACTTTCCTGAAGGGAGTTCATTAAACTACTTAGATGTATACTAGTAGATGAAAGTCTTTCATAAAATTTGAGAAGCTTTTATCAATTAGTAATATATACTCCTTCTCTCTTATTTTTCTGGGACTCTCATATGCACATCTTGGTCTCCTTGATGGTGTCCCACAGATCCATTAGGCTTTGCTCACTTTTTTCATTCTTTTTTTCTTTCTGCTCCTCACACTGGATAATTTTAATTTTTTCCTATTCTTAAGTTCACTGATTGTTTCTTCTTCCTGCCCATTTCTACTGTTGAAACCCTCTAGTGTTTTTGTTTGCTAGTTTTTTTTTCATTTCAGTTATTGTATTTTCCATTCCAGAAGTTCTGTAGGATTCCTTTTTTGTAATTTGTATCATTTCCTGATATTGTTTTATTTTAGATGGGTATTTCCCCCATGGTTTTCTTTAGCTCTTTAGGCATATTTGAGACATGTGATATAAAATCTATTAAGTTTAACATCAAAGCCTCCTCAGGGATAGATGTTATGACTTTTTCCTTTGTCTAGTTCATGCTTTTCTGTTTCCTCATATGCTTAATAATATTTTATGTTAAAAATGGAAATTTGAATATTATAATATGGTGATTCTTGAGATCAGATTTTTGTCCTTCCCCAGAATACAAATTTCCTCCTTTTTGAAAGCTTAGCTTGTGCTTTAACTGAGATTAACTCCAGTGTCAGCAGCTGAAAACAAAATAAAGCAAAACAAAAATTCCCTCCCAGTCTTTGCAGATTGACTCTGGGATTTTATACTACACTAGGGACCTGGTGCATGAAATTTGCACATTAGGAGGGGTTCCTCAGCTCAGCCTTCCCCCTCTCACATATTGGGAGCCCTCAGGGGGTGTACTACTGATGGCTTAGACCCGCTCCCTGATCCCCTTGGGGAGTGGGCCTAAGCCACAGTCTGGCCTCCCTTTGTGGGAGGCAACCAGGCTAATCAGGGGAAACCACCAGCCCCATCACCCCGCTTCTGCAGCCACTGCCAGTCACCGCAGCCACCACTGTTTTCATCAACACAGACTCCAGTCACTTCACCACGAAAAAATGACAACTTTCTTTAGGCATTTTCAAGATGTGTCTTTCATAGGATATAATCTTTCTTTCTTTCTTTCTTTCTTTCTTTCTTTCTTTCTTTCTTTCTTTCTTTCTTTCTTCTTTCTTTCTTTCTTTCTTTCTTTCTTCTTTCTTTCTTTCTTCTTTCTTTCTTTCTTTCTTTCTTTCTTTCTTTCTTTCTTTCTTCTTTCTTTCTTTCTTTCTTTTTTTTTTCCTCACTTGAGTATATTTTTCCATTGATTTTTAGAGAATGTGGAAGAAAAGGGAAAAACAGAGAGAAACACCAAAGTGGGAGGAATATTTTGATTGGCTGACTCTTGCATATGCCCTGACCTAGACCCCTGCCAGGGAGGAGCCTGCAAACTAGGTACATGCCCTTGGTTGGAATTGAACCCAGACCCTACAGTCAGCAGGCTGAGGCATTATGAACTGAGCCAAACTGGCTAGAGCAGGATATGACATTTCTTAGCCCTCCAGCAGTGGACCTTCATTTTTTTTTCCTCCAGGAGTGTGGTGGAAAAACTCTAGATCACCCTTAGGGATTCTTATTACCCAAGTTACTAAGAATATTACCAGTGACATACAGAGAGCTTAGCTAATGAGCAATAAGAAAAAGTGTTTCCTCTGTAGTTCACTCAGATCACTGGCTCCACCCCTGACCCTCCAATCACAGCTCCACCCCTGCCCAGGCCTGTAACCTCTGGCAGAGGATGCAGGCCTGGGCAGTGGACACCCAAGCCCTTCTGTTAGCCGGCTTCACAGAGCCCAGGCCTCTGCGATCACCAGCTCTGATCCTGCCCCTGCCATCGCCAGCTCTTCCCTTGCCACACTGGCAGCCTCTGGCCAAGGCTGCAAGCCTAGGCAGGGGACCTCCAGACCCCTGCTTTGCTGGCTCCACTGCTGCCCAGACCCCTGAAGTTGCAGGCTCCACCCCTGCCACTCTGATGTTTGGCTCTGCGGAACCCAGTCCCTGTGGCCTGGACAGGGGGTCCCCAGTCCCCTCTGATTGCCTGTTCTGCTCCTTGGGCCCCCCACCACCCTCGCCACCTTCCTGGCTAACAGGCCTGACCACTTCAGTGGCAGGGCTGAGCCAGACTGGGTTCCTCCATCTTGATGCCTGATTTGCATATTGCTATTTTATTAGATAGGATAGGATGTGGCTATGGGCACTGTCATCTGGTGGCTCTGGGGGCGGCCATCTTGTGGCTATGGGTGTTGCCATCTTATGTCCATGGGTGTGGCCATCTTTGTGATGGAGTGACACCTAATTTGCATATTACTCTTTTATTAGGTAGGATGTGGCTATGGGCACCTCCACCTTGTGGCTATAGGTGCTGCCATCTTGTGGCCATGGGGGAAGCCATCTTGTGGCTATGGGGGAGGCCATCTTTGTCACGGAGTGATACCTAATTTGCATATTACTCTTTTATTAGATAGAAAATTAGATAGAATATGGCTATGGGTGCCTCTATCTTGTGGTTATGAGGGCGACCATCTTGTTGCCAGGGGGAAGCCATCTTGTGGCTATGGGGGTGGCCATCTTTGTCATGGAGTGACACCTAATTTGCATATCACTCTTTTATTAGATAGGATTAATACTTAGGCCATTTATAGTATTGCCTTAGTCTTTACTTCCTACTTGCACTAAGACTTTAAATTGGCTAGTAGTAGAAGTTTAGTACATTTTTCAGTAGGGTTCTCTTTATACAGTCTCATGCCATCAGTAAATAATGAGTTTTACTTCTTCCTTTCAAATTTGGATGCCTTTTATTTCTTCTTATCTGATTGCTATGGCTATGTCTTCATGTAATATATTAAATTAGAGTGGTGAAAGGGATCATCTCTGTCTTGTTGCTGGTCTTAGGGGATACACTTTCAGTTTTTGCCTATTGAGTATGACATTGGCTATGTGGTTTATCTTGATTTATTTCATGCATCCATTAGCAAGATGTGTCTTAAGGTATTAGAAAAGGCTAATAGAGCTCAAAAGGGTGTTATTTTATGGGAATGTGCAATAGTATTTTTTATTTATAAATTAGTGGTAATTGCTTCTTCACTTTACACAATTTTGTTTATGAAAGGTTTCAGAAGAATACTCTACTTTCCAGTAGCAGGGAAAACCTGTATATAATAAATTTAGCATTTCAAGTAATTGGAGGAAAGATATATTATTCAGTAAATGGTATGGTGATAATTAGTTAGTAATCCTAGAGGAACACAAAATTAAAACCCTGTCTCATAACTTATAACAACATAAATTAAAGGTAGATCAAAGATTCAAACATACATAGGAAGTAGATAGGGTAAATGTTAGGGAAATCCAAAGTAAACCAGATAATATTGAAAATGGCTTAGAAAGCAGACTCCTAGTTTATATTCAGAAAATTGGGTAACTCATTTATCAGTCAACAATAAAAATCCCATTACTGAGGAAAGTGGGGGGATAACCATCAGTAGCTATAGAATCACAGTTAGCAAGATTCTCCTGTGTTGGTTTGGGGTGAAGTGCAAGTGAAATATGGGGAATATACTGAAAATCAGCCATTTGTCTTTCCAGAAACTTCAAGAGAATCTGGGGGTTTAAGAATCCTCATATACATGTTAATTCCAGAGGGGATGAATCAGTGATCCTTATGATATTGAAAGTATCTAATGCAAATAATTTTCACAAAGGAGCTGATTGGTTTCCTTGAGAGATTTTACCAATTCAGGGACTCAGCATTAATCTCTGCCAATATTCAGACAGGTTAACCACTCAGTAGAGATAGTAGCTTGACTTTGGTTGAAGTCACGTTGTTGGGCTCATGCAGAATCCCCATCTCTGAGTGATTGCTTTGTTCATGTACCTAATATGAAACCACTGAGGTGGCCAATGAGATGATGGCTGATCTTCACTGGATGAGTTATACTGTAATCTGGTTGTTCCGTGCTTCTCTGTAGTAGGTGTTCTCCAGTGGGAATAACACAAAACATATAGTTCTATCCAATTTATGACTACTTCCATAGATCCATTAAAATGTTTATTTCCAGAACTCTGTTTCTAATTTTCCAAATTTGATTGTTATCTCTAACCAACCATATATGTCACTGACCACTGATTACATGTCAATGAATCTTTATCTCTGGTCATTTCTCCCTATATTGATTGTAGTCATGGGAGATTTGGGGAGACTTAACCATTGAGGAAATTTCCCTCACCACTTTCCTATAAAGTTACCCTTGAGTGGTGCTATAAGCAGTAGAAATCAACTATTTGCTTGTACCGACATAGTAAGCAATATCACCTATGAACTGAACACAAGAAGTATTGGGCTTATGTAGTAGCAATAGTGGTCTCACAGCCAAAAGATCTCTTTAAATGTTGTTGTAATGGCTGTACATAGTCAAATAATGGCTTGAACATTTGAACAATATGAAATCAATAGCAAATATGAGGATTGTAAAATTGCTATCTTTTGTTTATTTCCCTGAAAACCTTGATATAAAGAATGAATGACAGGCTCATGCAAGTCAATTAACAGCTCATGGAATTCAGAAAGCCATTATTTTAGTTTCTTAGGGCTGCCATAACCAATTGCCCCAATCTAAGAATAGAAATATCTATTCTCTACCAGTTTAGTGGGTCAGATGTCTGAGTTCAGGGTTTTGGTATGATAGTGTCCTTTTGTAGGTTCTGAGAGGGAATCCATACTATAATTTTCTTCTAGCTTCTGGTGGCTGCCACAAATTCTTGGCATTCTGTGGCTTGTAGATGCATCACTCCAATATATGCCTCCATCTTCTCATGGACCTCTTCTGTGGTAACTTGGGGATTTTTCCTTTTCTGTCCTTTATATGTATATTCATAATTAAATTTAGGATTCACCCTAAATAAGAATTATCTCATTTTTATTGATTTAAGAAAGAAAGACAGCTTGAGAGAGAGATAGAAACATCAATTATGAGAAAGTATCAATGATTGGCTGCCTCCCTCATGCCCCACACTGGGGATTGAGCCCACAACCCAGACACCAACTGAGAGTTGAACTGTGACCTCCTTGTTCATAGGTTTGCAGATTTTTAACTTACTTATATCTACAAAGATCTTATTTCCATTTAAAATCATATTCACAAGTACCATGGTTTAGAAACTGAAAATAATTTTATAGCCAACCAACTGACCTAGAACAGTCATTATGGCAATATTTAAAGAGATCCTATGTATTATAACCACAGGGGTGACCACTAAAAATGAAATCTAATGTTATTTGTAAGGATAGTAGAGGTACAAAGGAGATTTAATATGTAGCTTGATACGTCTCTTATGTTCAAATCAGGGCTCAGGTAAGCAATGGGTGGAATCCTGAGACCTGAGATGTAGAGTTTTTGGTAAATTCATTTGAAGAAAAAGATGGAACTAAATAAAAAAGACATTAGTCTTATGGGATTAAGGCTCACCATAATGATCTCGTTTTTAATTGATTACATCTTTAAAGACCTTATGTCAAAATAAGGTCACATCTGAGATACGGGGGATTAGAATTTCAACATATCAATTTTGAGGGGACATAATTTAACCCATAACCCAGAGATATTTTTACCACTCAATGATCCAACCAGAGACAAATATCTTTATTACTATCCTGGTTAGTTACAGCATTCATGGATAGTAAATTTATGCAGGTGTCTCATGTGTAGTTTTCTGCCTTATCCCAATCACTAACCATATATTATTCCACTGTGTGAGTGCTAAAGCACAGCCATAAGCATACAATGGTCCCCTTTTCTTTTCAATTCATAGATGTATTTTATCTATCTATCTATCTATCTATCTATCATCTATCTATCTATCTCTCTATCTCTCTATCTATCTATCTATCTATCTATCTATTATTTTTCTTTAATATCCCACTGACATCCCTGGATAAATCCTCTAGACAAAAAAGTCAGCCAAGAAACAGAAATCTTAAATGACTCACTAGATCAGATGGACTTAATTGAAATCTTTAAAACATTTCACCCCAAAGCCACGGAATATACATTCTTCTCAAGTACACGTGGGACATTTTCTTTTTTTTTCTTAAACATATTTTATTGATTTTTTACAGAGAGGAAGGGAGAGGGATAGAGAGTTAGAAACATTGATGAGAGAGAAACATCGATCAGCTTCCTCTTGCACACTCCCTACTAGGTATGTGCCCGCAACCAAGGTACATGCCCTCGACTGGAATCGAACATGGGACCATTGAGTCCGCAGGCCAACGTTCTATCCACTGAGCCAAACTGATTAGAACTACATGGGACATTTTCAAAGATAGAGCACATATTGGGTCACAGGCAAAGTCTCTCTAAATTTAAGAAGATTGAAATCATATCAAGCATCTTCTCAGACCACAATGGCATAATATTGGAAATAAACTACAATAAAAACAATAAAAAAACTCAAACACTTGGAAGCTGAATAGCATGCTATTAAATGATGATTGGGTTACCAAAGAGATCAAAGAAGAAATTAAAACATCTTAGAAATGAATGACAATGAAAACACAACAATCCAAAATCTATGTGATATAGTGAAAGCAGTCCTGAGAAGGAAGTTTATAGCTCTACAAGCCTACCTAAAAAAACAAACAAACAAACAAAAAAAACACATAAGAAAAACTGGCAATAAATTACCTAACTCTACAACTTAAAAATTAGAAAGAGAGCAGCAAGAAAAGCCCAGAATGAGCAGAAGAAAGGATATAATAAAGATCAGAGCAGAAATAAATGACATAGAAACAAAAAACACAATACAAAAGATCAATGAAACCAAGAGCTGGTTCTTTGAAAATATAAAAAAGATTGGTGAACCTCTAGCCAGGCTCACCAAGAAGCAAATAGAGAGGACACAAATAAACAAAATCAGAAATGAAAGGCAAGATAACAACAGACGCCACAGAAATACGAAAGATTGTAAAAAACAATACTATGAACAACTCTATTCCAACAAACTAGAAAACCTAGAGGAAATGGACATATTTCTAGAATAATACAACTTTTCAAATCTCAATCAAGAAGAATATAAAAATCTCAATAGGCTGATAAATATGGAGGAAATTGAAGCAGTCATCAAAAAGCTTCAAGCAAATAAAAGCCCTGGGCCAGATGGCTTCTCAGGGGAGTTTTGCCAAACATTCAAAGAAGAACTAAAATCTATCCTCCTCAGACTATTCCAAAAAAATTCAAGAGGAAGGCACACTTTCAAGCTCTTTCTATGAAGCCAGCAATACCATAATCCCAAAACCAGATAAAGACAACACAATGAAAGAGAATTACAGGCCTATAATCCCATGAACATAGATGCAAAAATCCTCAACAAATTCTAGCAAATTGGATCCAGCATTACATCAGAAAGATCATACACCATGACCAAGTAGATTTTATCCCAGGGATTCAAGGATGGTACAATATCCACAAATCAATAAACGTGATACATCACATTAACAAATTGAGAGATAAAAATCACATAGTCATATCAATTGATTCAGAAAAAGCATTTGACAAAATTCAACATCCTTCCTTGATAAAAACCCTCAGAAAAGTGGGAATAGAGGGATCATACCTCAAAATTATAAAAGCCTTATATCACAAACCTACGGTTAACATCATACTCAATGGGCAAAACCTAAAACCATTTCACTTAAGAACATAAACAAGACAGGAATGCCCACTTTTACCACTCCTGTTCAACATAGTACTAGAAATGCTAGCCATAGCAATTAGACAAGAAGAAGAAATAAAAAGTATTTTATTTTTGTATTTGTTTTCTTTTTAATTTTTTTTAGTTTTAAAAACATGTTTTTCAATTGCAGTTTCTATAAATTTTAAGTCTTTCCATTATATCTATCCTTCATTTTTATTACACTTACAGGTGTGTAGAGGACTTCGATATTATCTCAGAATGCCATGTACTTGAAGCTAGCATTTCATTGATTTGTTTTATAAACATGTATTAAGTATCTGTACTTATGTAATGCTCGACATCAGTGAGACAAAAGATAATGTTTCAAAATCCCTCTCTCAATTCACTCAAATCTTAGTGTCACAAAACATTAGCCATGTAGTACTACTGGTTTGATTCTAACCAGTTACCAACTCCCTTGGCTTTATTTTTCATTTTTGTTGGAAATGGTCTTGTGTTCTATCACAACTTCCTAGTACTTTTCTCTGAATTATAAAGATGCTAACAATTTATCATTTCTAATCATAAAACTTATAGTTCTTTAGGTCATGGAATCTGAAATCTCAGTCCTGAATACAACAGGCAATATCAACAATTTCTGTTATCCAGTTATTTGTCTGGATGGCCTGTCTTCCCTTAGAAAATAATTTTGCTTTTGCTCCTCCCTGTGATTTAAACCACTCTTCTAAAGTCACATAGTGATTTGGATTCATGATTGTCTGTCTTTAACTCAAACAACTCCAGCCATCTGCACAATGGGTCTAAGAAAGATTTCTGTGAAGCATCATAATATGACAAAATCAGAACTAAGGAAGTCTATTTGGATATAAATTAGGATTTTGAGTCAACAGACATACTCTAGATTTTCTGGTTTAGTGTCTCAGTATCCATTATGATTTAAAATATTCTGATTAAATCAGATGTTCCTTTCCTTTGTAATTTTCATTATAGAGTTAAATGTCTTTTATATTGAAGCAAAGTATTTCAGGATATTAAAGGGCACAGATTTCTATTCCAGCACGGATTTTCTTAAAAATTACTCTATTAAGTGTAATTTTTCCTTGTTCCAGAATATAAGCAAACATTATTTTTATAGGTAAAGTATAAAATAATTCCAATTCATATTAAAATATTATCATTCACATCCTAAAATACCCAAGAGTTTGTACCAATTCTTAAATTCTTACAAGGATATGTTTAGAAAATCAGTTTAGAAGAATAACAGATTCTCTTATCTCTACAAACAAGGAAAATTTATTAATGCTCACCCATAAGTTATATCTAGTTATAGAGAAATATAAATTTTTAGTTTTCATAGTCTTTTTAGAAAAAAAATATGTTTTTTTCAAGTTAAAAATATATGTGCATTTTCTAACCGACTACAAATTTAAATTGCTAAAGAGTAGTCTTTTAGAAGTTTAAAGGTACATTCCTCCAAAATAGAATTTATTTTTAATATTTGAATATTTCACTAAGCTAATAAGATGCAGTCCTAATTCTAAAATATGTCTGTGCAGAACATCTAAACAAATGATTTTAATAAATACCTTCAGTTGATTATGAAGACTAAATCAGTTCAAAGAAATTTCTGAGAAATAATCCATATGCCACATGGCTAGGAATAGCCACCCAACTTATACCACTTCTGAGAAAGAAAAGAAATTCTATTCATTTTATCGTGTAAAATGACACTGCATTTCTAGTTTTCAAAATCTCAGGTAAATCAAAGTGGAAAGCTTGCTCTTAGCTAAATCAAAAGAAAGACTGATGGAGGAAAAAATATGATCAGGGCAGAACCATCTGTGATGATTTCAGGCTTGTGCCAAAAACACAAGAAATTAAGAGGTAAAGGAAAAACAATTTCAAAGGGATTTTAATCCTGAAGAAAATATCTGTGTATATAGATTTTTTTTAAAAAAGGATACTTCCTTATAATAATGTTAGAAGCATATAGATCTTAACTCTTAGAATCACTGTAATTTTTGTTTTTAATCCCCATCTTTTATTCTTATAGTTTCCTGTTTTGGGCATGCAGTCAAACAAACAAAATCTATGCCCCCAAGATTACTATATGTCTTTGCTGGGAAAAGGTTCTGGGTAACTCATTTTGTCCTGTTATAATGTTTAATGGTGTTTCTTTTCCTTTAAAAAATGTTCTGGTTTGGATGATAAATTATATGCTCACACTAAGAATGAAAGAAACTTGAATAGTCCTATATAGCACAAAGTTATCTATGATGTCTAATTCATCTTCTGTCTCTAGGCACTTAAAGGTCTCAGTAATTGAAATATCTAGTTGTCAGTTATTACTGTGCATTTCTGTCTCACTTAGTATTAATTAAAATAAAATTATATTAAAATGCTTAAATATTTCTTCTGAGCTCTTATCTTGATTTATGTGATGCTTAATTGAAAAGAGCATTATGACCAATAAGAGAATACTTTCTAAGTGATAGTCACATTTATTGAATTAATTGAGAAATAAGCTGCTTTGGAAAGCCTTCAATATAGTGTTTTCCTCAATGAAACTTTTCTCACCCAACTGGTGTATATGTTATTCCTACTTTTGGGTCAATTGTGTTCTTTTGATAAGATAAAAAATGCTACATGTATAATTATTAAAATTTAATTTTACCAATTTGTACTTCTTAATCCATTACTTCACCTTTTAGCTGAGTGAGAAAGGTGAAGGGTTTAAGAAATACAAATTGGTAGTTACAAAATAACCATGGGATGTAAAGTATAGGATAGGGAACATAGTCAATAATATGGAAATAACTATGTGTGGTACCAGGTATATACTGGAAATATTGGGAGGGTAACCTTGTAAAGTTTTTTATTGTCTAACCACTATACTATACACCTGAAACTAAAACAAAATAATATTGAATGTAAACTGTAGTTGAAAATGAAATTTAAACAAAGGGAAAATAATAGGTTAATGGCATATGAATAGGCATTAACTGAGTGAATAAAAAGCTTTCTTTGATATGTTTTATAACACTTTACTTGGCATAAAATAGCATTTGGGACCAGCTAAGATTGTGCTGAGTTGATATCAAGCAGCCGTAACAGGAAATTTAACTGCGAGACATTAGCAGAAATGAAGAGTGATTTAGTAGGTGAATAAGGGATTCTGAACACCTCTTAGAACAGTTTTGAAGCTATAACACAGGGTGAGAACTGGGTATCTAAAAC
The DNA here is from genome assembly GCA_004026665.1 of Murina feae. NCBI lineage: Eukaryota > Metazoa > Chordata > Mammalia > Chiroptera > Vespertilionidae > Murina > Murina feae. The sequence continues at coordinate 18,075 of PVJC01020626.1, forward strand.
TGTAGGTATTATATGGCTTAAGAAAGGGTAGCTTGACCAATTCTTCAGAATTATATTCTTCTTCATAGGTGCTTTTTCTTGGGTCTCATCTGCAGGCATCATGACTTTATTTCAAGGCCTCTTAAAGACGCCTGCCACCTGGAATCTGTCACAGAGTCGCATAGAAGACTATCATTGTTGCTAGACTGAATAAAAATGTTAAATGTTACAGATAATTTTATATAAAATATAACACATTTTTTCTCCTTGAAATTTTAGGAATTGCCTTCTTTTTTTCTTTTTTTTCTTTTCTTTTTTTTTTTTTTTTTTTGGCAGAACAACTGCTTCTTGAACAATATGTATCTCTGTTTTGATTTGAGCAAATTTTCAGTCTAGTTCTTCATAACAGAGACCAATTTACATCAAAGATAACTTCAAGATTGTTTATCTGTTAGAAGGGGTTTGGAAAGCACTATTTGTACTTTTAAAATAAAATAATTTAGAGCTATTATAGCTTCTCCTTTCACATTGGTATTTTATGTCTATCTCTGAAAAGTACCTAATTACGTTGTTTATCCCCAAGTTTCTAAAATCTGCACATTTAATCCTGATATTTAATTACTTTACTGTTTTCAAGAGAAATGTGTGAATTTGGGTTGTAAAACAGTGCCAACATTTGTAAGAAAAATCAGTGAGCCAGCTCAGGCTAGAATACGATAATCCCAGGCTTGCCGAATGTCACGGGCAGGAGGCAAGCTCGTCTAGAACCTTAGTCTCACTCCATTTTGGAAGTGATGTGTCAAACATATAGACATATAAAGGTAGATGCATAAAGGAGATGTTTTATCTCCTTTGTTATGTTTATTTTTATGATCAATCAAAACAATTGTGCACAACCTTTAGGAAAAGAAATGTATGGTTAACACAGTATGAAACCAAGAGAGAATAATTTTGTCCCAAGTGCCTACTTCTGTACTCCCTCTCCAGTCAATATAGGAATGGACTTTGAGGATGGGCTGCATAGAAGGGGGATGGGGCTTTCTTCCCACTACAGATGAAGAATCTATTCGGGGCAGCGTGGAACCTGCCAAATTTCTCCATGGTCTAAAGAGCCAGTCCTGAAATTCCAGATAAGCGTGGTAAGATCAGAACCTTGCTGTATTTGAAATTCAGTGGAAGACCCCATAGTCTTGAACCCCTTTTAAGAAGATTCTGTTCTCCATGTCTCCATACCTCTGTTTCTATTTTGTCAGTTTAATTTGTTCATTAGATTCCACATATCAGTGAGATCATGTGATACTTGTCTTTCTCTGACTGGCTTATTTTGTGCAGCACAATACTCTCCAGATCCTTTCATGCTGTCGCAAAGGGTAAGAGATCCTTCTTGTTTATAGCTGCATAGTATTGCATTGTGTAAATTTACCATAGCTTTTCCCCCCACTCATCTGCTGCTGGGCATTTGGGCCATTTCCAGATCTTAGCTATTCTATTTTGTTAATCCTCACTGGAGAGCATTTCTTCCATTGATTTTAGAGAGAGTGAAAGGGAAGGGGGAGGGAAAGAGAGGAGAGAGAGAGAACTATTGATGTGAGAGAGCCACATCAATCAGTTGCCTCCAGTACACACCCCAACTGCAACAGGGAACGTGCCTTTGGTCAGGAAATGACGACTTCTAGTCAAACCTGGGAGCCTTCAGTTCATGGTCCAACATTCTAACCACTGGGAAACGCTGGCCAGGGCCAGATCTTAGCTATTATAAATAGTACTGTTATGAACATAGGGGTGCATATATTCTCTCTGGTCGGTGTTTCAGGATTCTTAGAACAAAATAGATCCAGAGACATGGAAGCATGGAACAAACTAACAAATCTCAAACCCTCAGATAGAAGGAGGAGAGAGGTTAAGAAGAAATAAAACCAAAAGACTTACATGCATGCATGCATAACCCATGGACACAGACAGTAGTGCAGTGAAGCCCTGTGGTGCGGGGGGTGGGAAGGGTGGAGGGGGTCAATGGGGGGGGGGAAATGACAGACATCTGTAATACTTTCAACAATAAATATAATTTTTTAATTGTAGAATGGATTTAATTTATAACCTCCTATTTCAAAAATACATGGAAAAAATTTATTGTGAGGTTTCATAGCATTTTGCTTGCTGTGTAAGGAACAGAATTAGAGCTGCAAAGCACCTTTCAAATGATGTCCAACCCTCTTATTTGCCAGAATGAGGACCTTATTAGAGAAGGTAAGTGAGTTGCCCATAATATACAGAAAACTAGTAGAGTAACCAGGACCGGAATCCAAGTGCCCTGCTCATATTAAAGTGCTTTTTCCATCATACCACAGATTTGAAATCTTCTGAGACTCACTAAAGCACCACTAAAAATGCAATTTTCATTTCTAGATTCATTGAATTACTCTTTGTCAAAACACCTTAAGAGTGTGTTTTTAAAGGCAACTCCACTTTTATTTTCTAATTTGCATAGATTTGTTTTTTCTTTTTGAATAAGATAGCATGCAGTCAAGATGCTTAACTCCACTCACAGAAATCCATACATTGTCATCCTGATGGATAGAAAGGAAAAACACACAGAAGAAAATTACTCCATCTCTTGAAGGTACACCGTCCTCTTTTCTTCTCAGATTAATGCTATCTGACATGAACATTGCAATTCACTGCATCCTTCAGAAAATGTAAAAGGACAGTTTTCCTGAAAAGCAAACCATTTTGGAAATATAACTAAAATGAAAAGCAGCATGTTGCTGGGTCTTCTGGTTAGGAGCATGGAAAATGTTTTCTATTTGGCAGCATTTATCCAGAGGCCCAAAGAGTTCACAACCAAATATTTTGCTATTTGTATAACTGGTTCTTCCCCTTGTTCTTCCCCACTTTATTATCTCCTTTCTACAGTCTACCTATTTTGCTGTTCTACCCCATGCTATCGAATGAAAACAAATAATTCATCACTTGCATCCTCCTTGCCATTCTTTCTATCTCCCATTCCATTCAAGGTTTACTAAATCAGGAGAATGCTGCAGATACTGTGTATAAATTCTTCCAAGGAATATGATAAGTCTTCACATTATCTTTGTGCATAAAATGGACCAAAATGTGGGATTGATGTTAGAACAGTGACATTGATTCAGAGATGGTAAACAACAGTACACAAAGGGTCCCAATTCAATTAAGAAATGTCAACTTAGAGAACTATTTCTACTGAAACACCCAGGAATTTGTCCCTAGGCCTGACCTGCTTTCTATATGTAGGGGTGGCCTTACCACGCTATGACACTGTGAGGCCATACATTTCATATTCACCATCCCAATGTCTGGCAAAAGTTAGGTAGACAATAAATGTTTATTTAAGAAACAATGAACTGAAGGGTCATATTGATAATGTGTGAAACAAATTCATAGGATCAAGAATCAAAAAAGCAATATTGATGGCCTGGATAACAAATCAGATCTAAAGAATAGTTGGGTACAGACATACTACAATTTGTCAAATATAACAGAGTAAGTTTGTACTAGAATAGAAGGTACCAGCTTTCATCCCCTGTCCCCCTTAAAATAGACTGACATCCACAAAAAAAATAGCTCTAGCAATTCTCAAGAATCCAATGAATAACTTTAGCAACACAGTGGAGCAAAACATGGAGAATAACTGCACAGAAAGAATCCCAGAGATCAGCTTAGTTGAGACCTTTGGGACTAGCCAGGAACAAAAAAAGGTGGAGGTTGTCAGTATAAGCCATCCGGTGGGTGTTATTATGGTCTCCAGTGACATGCTCTGTGGAGTACTCCACTAGTCTTTGCCACTGAAGATCTCAACTCCTGTTGTCACAGAATTCCTGCAGCTTTCATAGTGAGGGACCCCATAGTGCTCCTCAGCCTAAATCCAAATAGATAGTTCTGTTGGGATTAGCTGATGAGCTGCATAGAGACTATGACAGTAAGCCTTTCTCAGAAAAATGACCACCACACTCCATCCACTGGTATCCCCACAGGTGAAGGTCTGTCCTTTTAAAATTAGTCCATAAAATCTGGAAAAGGTGATTGCTCCATCTGATACACAGATATCAATGCAAGATTATAATACAAAAAATCAAAGAAGCATGATACCACCAAAACAAAACTAAACAGTAATTTTTCATCAACTAATCCCAAATAAATGGAGATCTATGAACTAGAAAAAATCAAGATAATTGTTCTAAGGAAGCCCAGTGAGCTAGAAAAAAACACAGATAGCTCGATGAACTCAGAAAAACTATACACTAACAAATTTAAAAATCCAACAGAGTGGTATAAACCATTAAAAATAACCAAACATAAATTATAAAGCTGAGGAATACAATGTTGAATAAAAATGCAATGGAGAGCACGAACATTAGGCTTGATCAAGCAGAAGAAAGATTCTACTACTTTACTCAGAGAAGCTGTCCTTCAGGAGTGAAAGAGAAGACTTTCCCAAGCAAGCAAAAGCTGAGAAACATCATTACCAACAGATCTGCCTTACAAGAAATGCTCAAAGGAGTTCCTAAAAGCATGCTAATTAGTAACAAAAATATATCTAATCTAATAAAAGAGTAATATTCAAATAGACCCTCACTCCATTACACCTAAGCCACTACCACCAGCCAAGCCATGCTCACCAGCCAATCAGAGTGGCTGTATGCAAATTAACCCAGCCAAGATGGTGGCCGGCAGCCATAGAGTTAGAGCAAATAGGAGGCTTTCGTTGCACCAGCGATGGAGGAAACTGCCTGCTTAGGCCGGCTGGGCCTCTGCTCAAAGCAACAATGTTTCAATTATAGAAGCCACAGAGTTGAAGCAAACAGGAGGCTTCATTGCCTGCCTAGGCCTCCGCTCAAGGCAACAAAGTTTCAATTATAGAAGGTAAATAAACCCCAGAAACCTGATTCCAGCCAGTCTCACTGGGATGTTGGGTCAATGGGAGCTATGAGAAGCCTGAAAATGGCCCTCAGCCCCTCACCTAGGCTGGCCTGGAACCCCAGTAGGGACCCAAACCCTGAAGGGGATGTGGGCAGCCTGAAAACGGTCATCAGCCCCTCACTCAGGCCGGCCACGCACACCAGCAGGTGGACATCCCCTAAGGGGCCCCAGACTGTGAGAGGGCACAGGCTGGGCTGAGGGACCCCCCGCCAAGTGCACAAACTTTTGTGCACCAGGCTCCTAATAAAAGTATAAAACCCAATGGTAAAAGAATTATATAGTAAAATACAGAATCATCTAGTGCTGTAATATGGTGGTGTGTTAATCATTTAAGTCTAATATAAAGGTTAAATATATTAAAAATAACTACAGTTAGTCCTAGCTGGTTTGGCTCAGTGGATAGAGGGTCTGGAGTGAGGTGGAGGGGTTTAATGGAGGGTATAAATAGGGACATCTATAATAATTTCAACAATTATTTTTTTAAAGCAACTTTAGACAAACTGTCCAAAAAGTTTCTTAGAGACACCGCAGGAAAAGCACCTGCTATAAAATTGAACAATCACATTATTCGTAATATCTAGCATATTTCAGAACTACCATTTTAAAATATAAAATTATATCAGAAATACCCTTTTACATATGGTAGCTCCCTATTATCCACAGTTTTGCTTTCTGTGGTCTTAGTTACCCTTGGTCAACCATGGTCTGAAATATTAAATGAAAACTTCCAGAGATAAACAAATCATAATTTTTAAATTAATTCCATTCTTACCAGAGTGCTAAAATCTCATGATGCTCTGCCCATCCTTGGATGTGAATCATCCCTTTGCCCAGTATATCCAAGCTGTATATACTGCTCCTCCATTAGTCACTTAGTAGCCATCTCAGTTATCAGATTAACTCTCGCAGTATCACAGTGCTTGTATTCAAGTGACCCTTATTTTACTTAACTAGAGGCCCAGTGCATGAAAATTCATGCACTTGGGTGGGAGGGAGGGGTGTCACTCAGCCTGGCCTGTGCCCTCTTGAAGTCCTGGACCCCTCGGGGGATGTCCACCTGCTGGTTTAGGCCCACTCCCCGGGGAATCCTTAATCAGACATCCTTAGCCCTGCCACAGGTCAATTTGCATATTACACTTTTATTATATAGGATAATGGCCCAAAGTACAAGTGTAGTGATGCTAACAATTCGGATATGCCAAAGAGAAAAGAGTTTCTTTTAAGTAAAAAGGAGAAAGTTCTCAATTAATAAGTCACTCTATCACCTCATATCATCCCAAGAAGAAGGGTGGGAGAGTACAATGTAATAAGATATTTTAGGAAAAAACACATTCACATAACTTTTTTTGCAGTGTATTGTTATAATTGTTCCATTTTATTTTTAGTTGTTAATCTTAAACTGAGCTTAATTTATAAATTAAAATTTATCGTAAATATATGTAAGTAGAAAAAATAGTATTGATATGGCTCAGTACTATCTGTGGTTTCAAGCATTCACTAGGGGTCTAGGAATGTATCTCTCACAGATTAGGGGGACTACTGTATTGGATTTAAAATATCTAAAATACCAGAAAGATGGCAAAAAAATATAAAATGCTTTGAATGCAAAATCACTCAGAAAAGCATTGCAGCTTAGATTAAATAACACATAATCTTAGGCTACATTGGCAAGATTATAGCCAGACTGTTGCACTTAGTTCTGAATGCCCATTGAGAAAATGCAACATATTGACAGAAGAAAAGAGGATAATTGGAAGACATGAAATCATATTATTATTATATTTAATCCTCACATGAGGATATTTTTGCATTGATTTTAGAGAGAGTGGAAGAGAGAGGGAAAGATAGAGAGAAACATCAATGTGAGGGAAGCACATTGTCTGGTTGCCTCCTGCACACGCCCTGACCAAGGCCCAGGCTGGGGAGACGCCTGCAACCCAGGTACATGCCCTTGACTGGAATAGAACCCAGGACCCTTCAGTCCATAGGTCGATGCTCTATCCACTCAGAAAAACCAGCTAGGACAGAAATCAAGAGGTGAAGCAACTCCAGATAATTTAAGTGGAAGAAAAAGAAGACTAATGTTGGACATGATATCTAACTTGATATGTGATGCAAGGGGTAAGATTTTTTTCTTTTTATATAGCTGAATAGTATTTCATTGTGTAAATGTAACACAGTTTTTAGCTACTCATCTACTGATGGACAACTGGGCTGTTTCCAAATCTTGGCAATTTACTATTATAAAAATGCTGCAATGAACATGAGGGTACATATATTTTTTCTGATTGTTGTTTCGGGTTTCTTAGGATAAATTTCCAGAAGTTGAATTGCTGGGTCATAAGGCAGTTCTATTATGCTAAGTGAAATAAGCCAGCCAGAGAAAAACAAATACCATATGATTTCACTCATATGTAAAATCTAATGAACAAAATGAACTAACAAGCAAAAGAGAGACAGACTCATGAGAGCAGGCTGACAGCTGTCTGGAATGGGAGCCTGGATGGGAGGGGGGGGTGAAAGGATTAAGGGGGGAAAAAGACCAAAAAAACTCGTGGTCACAGACAACAGTGTGGTGATTGCCAGGGGAGGAGAGAGACAAGGTGGAGGAGAGTATGGAGGGATAAACGGTGATGGGCAGAGACTTGACTTGGCTTGGTGAACCCACAATACAATGTACAGATGACGTATTGTAGAACTATACACTTGAAACATGTATGATTTTTTAACCAGTGTCATCTCAATGAATTCAATAAAAAGAAAAATGCATATATGAAAATATTTATTACACTTATCCTAATTCCAGTGATCCAGTCTAAAATTAATAAAACTGATGATACAAAGATGGGATGACAATATGAAAGATGATTTGGCCAGTTATAACTTTAGAAATTTGAAATGGATGCTTTGGAATTATCATTAAGATTGTTTTTGCAGGTTTATCATTTACCACCTTAATGTTAAGATTTATGTTATTACGGTTATTATAAAGAAACTACAGTTTTAAAAAATTCCCCTGAGGGTTGAGACTCTGAATTGTTTTCTTAGGCTTGACATTAGTGTTTTTTTTTCTTTCCACCCATCCTGGCCCTATAACTCTGTTTCTTTCCTGATTAATTATTTTTAATGAAGTACTGTGAACTGCAAGTTGGTATTTATTTGGAGACTGGACTCCTTGAGTTTTCTGTCATCAATAATTACCAACTGAAATATTTGTTATCAAGCAAATGATACAATATGCCACCCCTACTACTGTCAAATTCTTACAGGCTTCATTATTTTGTCTTAATGCAAAATGCAACAGCACCAGTAAATTAGAACTGTGGTTAAAAAAAGGGGGTGCATTGTGTGGCATGGCTCGGTGGTTGAGCATCGACCTATGAACCGGGAGGTTACTCTTTGATTCCATGTCAGGGCACATGCCTGGCTGTGGGGCTTGATTCCCGGTATGGGGCATACAGGAGGCAACTGATCAATGATTCTCTCTCATCATTGATGTTTTTATCTCTCTCTCTCTCCCTCTCCCTTCTTCTCTGAAGTCAATAAAAAACATATATGTTTTAAAAGGGGGTGCATTGCAGGCACATTAACCTGATAGCTGCCAATCCTGAGGCAGAATAAAAGTATGGTTTTGCTAACCATTTGTGCAAAAATCTCTACAACGTCTATAACATCTGAGAGTATCACTCTTTTTTAACACAAATTATCATTATTTTAATCATCAGGAGTTATTTAAAATGATAATTATATTAATTATGTAATGAATATTCATTAGATATAATTTTTAAATAGTTTTTTAATGTTTAACTTTTAAAAATCACATCAATAGAGATTCACATCAGTTGTATGAAATGTCACTTAACTGAAGTGACCTTATGCCTAAAAATCTCAAACAAACTTGATTGTACTTGATCCTGGATTTCACTCTTCAACATTGTTTAATTTGGATTTATGTAGTTTGCAATATTAGTTGAGTATAAGAAATCAGCCTCATCCCACTTCCAATTCTAAATATGTATAATCATTCTAATTAATGTGATGGGGTGGGAGTTAGGAAGATAGGAATAACCTCATACTCTAGTATTAGCATCAAAATATCCCTGGAAATAAAGACATGAGGACTACATACCAAATGAATAAAATGTTTATTCTCCAGCTGAACTATTAAAGAGGTGTTTTTGTCTACCCTCCATTTTATTCAGTACTCATAGTTTTTTTCATTATTGTTGCCTTTCCAATATTTAACCACTTAATTAGCAGCTGATATCACTATATTTGAGCATTACTTGATTTAGCTAATAATTACCATCCAGTAAAATTGCTCCTAAAGCAAATTTTTGTCAAACAAATTATCTTTTTCCATCAACCTTTATCAGAATGTAAGTAATGTGTTCCTGAATTTTTTTCTGTTCCTGCCTCTAGGTGATTATAACACAAAAGGGGTACAGTTACTCCACTAACTCAGAACATCTGCCACCTGCCTTAAGCCATGACTCAATTCAGGCATGGGATGCAGGAAGCCCTGCTCTAAGCCACCTTGCTTAGTTTCAAATGCTTGCCGCATGCAGGCAACTTCTCATCCCCTACTGCCACAGCCTAGATTTGATGGCACATCCAAGACCAGGCTGCAGGAGATATGAGAAGCAGCTGGTCACATCCTGCTGCTTCTGTGGCAAAGTACAGACAACTGGAGTTCTCATTTTGTATATGTTCCTGGAAACTGTTTGTCTGCTTGCAAATTTCTGTTTATGTGAGGTTTCTGAAAGCATATATTAAATGTATGCCATACTTTTTGGTTGTGGTGAATTTCTCATTGGTGAGTCCTCATGTAATGGGGTCCACCTGCACTGCTGAATCAAGAAGCAGGGAAGCTGCCTAGTGAAATTAACTGTTGGCATTTGGTGTCAGGACATCTTGCTGCATTTGCAAACTCACTCAATAAATCCACAGACTTTTTATATTTGTGTGTGTGTGTGTGTGTGTGTGTATTATTTTCCCAGCTAAGAAATTATTACCTCTCTTGATTGCCTCACACTCAGTGTTCAGGCAGCAGTGAATGTGCATTTGCAAAGACACTGTTATTGGAAGGCTTGTCTTTTAGCTAAGCTGTACAATTGAAGTCCTGATCACTCTGCACTCACTAGTTGTCCAATGCCACTTTTTCAAGGATATGAACATTAATTAGCTCCAGTGTCCTAAACCGATTCCAAATTAGGTAATTACATTGTGTATCCTGCAGTTTCTGCTGGGAAACATGTTCTTCATTTCCTGTCTTTAACTGATGGCCAGCTGTTAAATAGCTTCCAAGTTTTCCCCAGAGATGGTTACACATCAAAAATGATTCTTTTATTGGATGTTTTAAGAACATTCAAGATGAAAGGAGCTATGTAAATAGTATTATTATTGCTTATTATTATTGTCAGTGACAACTCTCTGCACAGCATCATTGCATTAGCAATTTGGAGGCAAATGACAATATTGTAAGATACATATGGGGAATTCTTGTTAGAAAATTTTGTCATGGACTGAATGTCTGTGTCCCCCCCCAAAAGTAATTTGTTGGAATTCTAGCCCCCGATGTGATTATATTAAAAGGTATGGTTTTGGATGATAATCTAAACTAATAAAAGCGAAATATTAAAATTAACCGTTTCTCCGAGACAGGGTAAGCCACGCCCACCAGCCAATCAGAGCGGCTGTATGCAAATTAGCCCAGCCAACATGGCGGCCGCCACTCCCGGACCTGAGTAAACAGCCCTTTCCATTGCAGCAGGAGGGAAAGTGAAGCTGCGCCCTTCAGCTCAGCTCCGATTACACTGCCTCTAGCGAAACACAGCTTTTTGAAACATTGTTACAATCACAGAATCCTCCGGAGCTGAAGGAAAGAGCAGTAACAATTGTGTCATTATAGACGCTGCGAGGTGAAGCAGACGAGGCTTCGTTAGTAGTTAGAAGGCCGCCTTAAAGGAACAGTGTATCAATTACCCCAG
>PVJC01020627.1:6382-29098 GCA_004026665.1 Murina feae
TGCTCTCTCCTCACCCCACCCCCCGCCGGCCTGCTCACCCCCAACTGCCCTCCCCTCCTGGCCTGATTGCCCGTAACCATCTTTGCCTTGGCCCTGCCACCATGGCTTTGTCCAGAAGGACGTCCAGAAGGTCTCCCGGTCTAATTATCATATTATTCTTTTATTAGTATAGATTGTAATAAATGATAACTGGTATGTTTAACTTCAAAATCACATTGAGGCACTTAATTCTGAAAAGCTGCTTGAGATTTGGAATTATAGACAAGTCATCTGAAGGCTACTCTAAAAGATATAGAGCAATAGAAAAAAATACATTCTTAAGTAATTAAAATTATAATCTTTATATATATATACTAGCTGTACCCGACCATGCGTTGCTGTGGCTCAATCTGGTTAAATGGAAAAGAAATAAAAGAGAAAGCACACATTTCTAATATGTTTAACTGAACAATGCTTATACAATATTTTTTGTTGTTCTATTGTCTGTGCAGATATAGAGATTGTCTGGTTTGCCGACTCTAGAACACGCAACATATAATTGTCCATGTGAGAAGCAATCCGTGTCTAGATCTAAACCGCACAATTCTAAAGATTGGCCCTGAGCTTTGTTGATGGTGATTGCAAACACCAATCGAATTAGGAATTGCAATCTCTTAAATTGAAATGGCATATCCCTTGGAATCATAGGAATGCGAGGAATGAGGATATCTTCACCTTTGAAAGGTCCTGTCAAGATTGTTGCTTCTATGACATTGCTCATTAATTATTTTACTGCAAGCAGCGTGTCATTACAAAGCTTTGGCTGGTTGATATTTTGCAACATGATAATTGGCATGCCAATTTTCAATCGCAGTACATGCAGTGGCATCCCTGGCAGATCAAGTGAATTCAAAAATTCTGTTGGATTATTAATCGCTTCATCTGCTTCCACAACAGTGTGGACGTACTTGTATGTGACTGCCTCGCTTTGAATGTTAGACTGAATAATATTGTTAAGTTCGTAGACATCTTTGTTATTGGCTGCAAGAATAGCTCGTTCACTCAGCCAATCGTGATTCTTATAATTGATTTGAATATTGGGAAATATTTTTTAAACCAATTCTTCTTTTGATGTCACTAAATTGCAGAAGTTATGAGGCAATGAAATTCGTCCTGAGGTCCGACCAACCAGCGCTTTTCCGTTCCCAGTTTTCAGCAATTGATGTGAGAATATCTCAGCTAATCGATTGTTTTGCAGCTGGACATGAATATTTGTAGTTAATTTTAACGTCTTTACGTGTCACCACAAAGTAGAGTATTTCAGGCAAGCATTTATTTCGTCCACTGGTGTTAATCGAGAAATTATAGGTAATGTTTGCCTGAAATCTCCTGCAAGCAATATTAATGCATTCCCAAATGGTCTGATGTTTGCACGCAAATCTTGCAATGATCGATCAAGAGCCTTGAGCGATTTTTTGTGCGCTATTGTGCATTCATTCCAAACAATAAGTTTGCATTTCTGTAATACTTTTCCCATGCCGGATGCTTTGGAAGTTTGCACATGAGAGTTTCAATGAATTGCATGTTCAATGGCAATTTCAAAACTGAATGAGCAGTTCTTCCACCTGGTAGCAATGCCACAGCTGTTCTGGACGATGCAAGAACTAACTATGTCATTTTGGGATCGAATTGCTGCCAGAATCAATCTAATTAGGAATGTTTTACCAGTTCCTCCTGGCGCATCTAAGAAGAAGATTTCTCCAACCCCGTTATTGACAGTTTGCATTATTTGATCGTAAATGCCTTTTTGCTCAAGTTTAGCTTAGGAATATTTGATTGCACATAAGGCAAAAGATCACCCGTGTTATAATTTTGTTCACGACGCAATTCTACATCGAACGAAGCAGCAGCAGATGGATTTGGTGGTGGCATTCCCAATTGATTATCAATTTAACAATACAATCGGAAACACTGAAATGGAATTATAAAATACTTAATATAGCGTGTGTTGCTTTTATGTCCAACAGATGGCGCTGTTTTTCAAAAAAGCATGTTTTTACCTATCACAGGTGTGACATCCCATAATAGTAGATATATAAAAACACACGTGTATTCTAATGCAACGTTGTGTAAAAATTTCACAGCAATCGGTGAAGAATTTTTAGAGATTTAAGATGTTGAACAAACGAACATTTACATTATATATATATATATATATATATATATATATATATCATATCAAATTATATAGGCTGCAGTTCATTTTTCTAGAAAAAAAATCTCAAAATAACCAGACTGAATTTCTTGAGTAGATGTATGTTTAAACTTAGGGGGTATGTGTAGGAAATTGTTGTCATCATGTCCATAAGGGAAAATAAATGCCTCTTCAGTTTGATGCTAAAATAGTGATCGTTCTTCTAAGTTCCTTACATAAATTAACTCACTAATCTTTTAGGAGAGCTCTGATATTTTGAAGTTAATGAAAACAATCTCATTCATCTTTTCAAGGAAAGAAGGGATATGCTGTTTAATTGACCACAGAGTAGTATCCTCAGTTCACAGTGTTTTATGCTAATGTATCCTGCAAAAAGTAATGCTGGGGTTTATCTCAGAATAATCTATACTTCATTATATTACAATGGCTTCTAGTCCTGGTAGATCATCTATTTGTACACCTTTTTATCTATCATTTGTGAAAAAAACTAAAGTTGTTTTTTATACTTACGAAGATGACATAAAAGAAAATAGTATTTGGTGTCAAAATAATTTTCCTTCAGAGGTAAGGCATGTCAATAAACTAAAATGACTGATATTCATATATATGTTTGCTTTTAGAAAAAATTTGCTGTGATTTATTAGCTGAGGATGGAAACAAATATGTTTGTTTTACTTTTGGTTCCATGGAATAGCAATCAGAACTCACATCTATGCACTGCAGAGAGGTTTACTTTATTGCCACCTCTTGTCACCCTGCCAGCTAATATGAAAGATGCAAAGGGAACAAGAATGTATCATTATAAAGTAGAATCTTGTGTTAGTACCACAAATTAAAGTGAAATATGGTGTATTTAATTTATATTAAATGCAAATATATTTATATATATACTACATTAAATATATAGATGAAATAAGATACAGTGAATTATATAATTACATTATCTGAGTTTCTCTAGTACTGCATTGGATATATGTATGATGGCTAATTTTATGTGTAAGCTTGGCTTAGTTTGGTCAAACACCAGTCTAGATGTTTCTGTGATTTTTTTTAGATGTGGCTAACATTTACAATCAGTAAGTAGACTTTGAGTAAAGCAGAGTACCCTCCATAGTGTGGGTAAGCCTCATCCAATCAGTCGATGTCTTTTAGAATAAAGACTGAGGTTTCCCAATCTGACTCAAGACTGCAACATAGAGAAACTCTGCCTGAGTTGCTCCAGCCTGCTATACTGCCCTATGGATTTCAGACTTGTTTATAGCCTCAAGACTGTAATATTAATTCTTACCTGGATTTTGAATCTGCCAGCCTATCATACACATTTGGACTTGCCAGCCCCTACAGTTGCATAAGCCAATTCCTTAAAATCTCTCTTGCTCTCTACGTATCTTATTTGTAATAGTGCCAAGAATAAAAAATTTAAAAAGGAAGTAGAAAAAATAGTTCCCACTGAGAGATATGGATCAAAAAAACAGGAGATGGTCACCTGTGAATAAAAATAGTTCAGAAATCACTTCACACATACACACAAATCCTTATTTGTTCTGTTTCTCTGGAGAACCCTGACTAATAAAATATACTATGAAACTTTAAGAAGGAATCCATTTTAGTGGTGTAACTTTTATTATCTTGTGACAAAGCTGGCTTATATAGTAGTTTAATGTTCAATATTCATTTTATAGGCATACTGGAAGCTTCAGTAACAATTGGATACGCGTTGGGTTATGCGATAGCAGCACCTCTGGTTACCACCCGTGAGAGGGTTACTTCTAATATCATGTAAGCCATTTTCTTTCCTTTTTTTGGTCTACATTATGTAAAATATTTATTCAATAAGACACTTTAGCTTATAAATAGACTAGAAGCTCAGTGCATGAATTCTTGCACCCGTGGGGTCCCTCAGCCTGGGCGGTGATTGGGGCCAGCCAATCGGGGCCCTCTCACCCAGTCCAGATCAGGGCTGACGGGGGCCAGCCGGCTGGGGAGGGACTATGAGAGGACTTCAAGGCATGTCCAGCTCTCTCACCCAGTCCCGACTGACCGGACCCCAGCAGCAATCTAACCTACTGGTCAGAGTGCCTGGCCTCTGGTGGTTAGTGCACATCAGAGCAACTGGTAGAGCAGTTGACCAAATGGTCAACTGATTGGTCAGACACTTAGCATATTATGCTTTTATTATATAGGATACATTTAATTTTTAATGACTGTATTTTTAGAAAAATATATGTAAATGTGACTGATATGCACATGTATGTACATATAAATACATCTAAAGTGTATATTTTTTTTACAGTACTGCTTGAAATAGAATTTAAAAGACACCACTTAGAATGACAAGCTAACTAGCAATTCTGCATATAATTTTTTAAAATTGTGGTTAAAAACATGTAACATAAACATCATCCTAGCCATTCTTTAAATGTACAGTACAGTGTCAACTATAAGCACTTAGTTGTGCAACAGATATCTACATCTCTTTATCTTGCTAAACTGAAACTCTTTATCTGTTGCACAGCAACTTCCCTTTTTCCCTTTGTCCCCAGCCCCTGGCAATCACCATGCTATTTTCTGTTTCTAAGAGTTTGACTACTTTAGGTATCTCATATATGTGGAATCATGCAATATTTTTTTTGTGACTAACTTATTTCACTTAGCATAATGTCCTCAAGTTTCATTCATATTGTAGAATATAACAGAATTTTCTTCTTTATTCATGCTTCTGACAGTGGACATTTAGTTTACTTCCTATATGTGGCTATTGTGAATAATTCTGCAATTTTCATGAGTGTGCAAATATCTCTTTGAGATTCTGTTTTCAATCCTTTGTGATATATACCCGGAAATGGAATTTTTAAAAAAAATCCTCATCCAACGATATGCTTAGTGATTTTTTTTCTTAGAGAGAAAAAGAGAGAGACATTAATTGGTTGCCTCTCAACTGCACCCCAATCAGGACCGAACCCGCAACCTAGGTGTAAGCCCTAACTGGAAATCGGATCCAGAGTGAAGGATATTCCAACCAACTGAGTCACAACAGCCAGGGCCAGAAATGGGATTTTTTAAAAGGAATTTCCATACTATTATCCATAGTGGATGTACCATTTTATATTTCCACCAGTAATGCACAAGGTTTCCAATTTCTCAACATCGTTGCCAACACTGGTTATTTTTTATTTTGTTTTGTTTTTTGGTAATAGCCATCCTAACAGATGTGTTGTACATTTAAATTTAACTTCCAATTTCAATTTATTTAGTAGAAGATGATATTGATTTCAAAGTTTGTCTTATATCTTTTACTTTATTAAATTCTTTGCTTATACTTTGTAGTTTTATTAAGTTTATTTTCCTTAATTTTTAGATACTCAGTTATTCACACGAATGTGTATAACTTTTATCATCTACACTAATAAAAGAGAAACATGCAAATTGGTGTCACTCCACTACACCCGCCAGCCAATCAGGATGAGTATGCAAATTAACCCAACAAAGATGAAGGTTAATTTGCATATGCAGGCACGGAGCGATGACTAAAGACTGAAGAGGCTTGGTTTCTCCACTGCAGCTGGAGTGGAGAAGTCAAGCCTCGCTGCTGCAGCCTGCTGCAGCGGACCAAAGGCCTGGGTCCTGGGTGCCGGAGGAAAATCGGTGCTGGCCGCCCACGGAAGAAAGGCCTATTGCGTGAATCTTCGTGCAATGGGCCTCTAGTATTATATATAATATAAGGAATATAGTTACAATATATAGCTGGGTTCAAAAGTGAAACAAGTAAAATTTCTAAAAATTATAAAAATAAGAAAACTTGTACCCCTAGTGGCAATCTGGAGTTGAAACTTTCTAGGCATAGCATACTGTACAATGGAAATCAAGATTGCAACCCTGTGTCATTGCATTTTTGGAATTGGTATCCCTGAGTACTGTAGCAGTGGATAAGGAGTTGGCCCACATTCTATGAGAGAGAAGGCCTATAAGCAAGCTACTCACCGGGTGTCTGTTGGCAGTAAAGTCACCTGTGAGAAACCAGCACCTCCAAAACTGTGGTTTCTAGGGTTGTGAGCATTTCCTCATGATGGCTGGTTGGACAAAGGCTTAAATGTGTGTGAAACTGAAGACAGTAGCAGTTGTGTAGTAATCCACTTCCCTAAATTATACAAAATAACTTCACAACTATGAAAATTCTCTACAACATCTTAGTCGCAGTGTCATGGAAGACAAAGAATGCTGAAGTTGTACACTGTGATTAAAAAGAGAAGATTTAAAAATCCCAGCGCAGGATCCTTCACACTCCACTGTAAGGCTTTGTGGTTTACAAAGGTGGAGCAAGAAAAATGGTAGGTAAGAGAGGAGATAATGGCCAACAAAGGGTCCTGAGGTTGATTAGGTATGATCACTAGAAGGCAACTCACTCTTAGTCTGAGAGTTCAGAGAAGGAACTATAAGAAAGAGGTTTCATAGTCAATGTGATTTAGAGGGTTAATTGTGCAACTTAAGGGGAGGCTTTCGCTAAAGAGCCAGGTGTGTGATTTAAAGGGGCAGGACTGATTTTTAAAGGAGAAGTGAGATTTAAAGGTATGGTCTTCCAAATGTTCAGCTTCCGTTGGAGAAGAAAGTTTTTAAAATATCAAAGAATTACTCATCACCGCTAGAGTGGATAGGGGACAAAAAAGAAAGGAAAAAATTTAGGTCCTGCAAGACAAAAGGGAACTACATGATTGAAGGACTCACAACCATTCACTCTCAGCAAAGCAAACAACAGGGACAAACTAGCAGAAAATGTTTCATTTCTCTCTTTGTTTTTCTTTCTCTGTTATATTATGGCTTTGTTTGTAATAAAATATACAAACTTGAATTTTTTCACTTTTCTCTATTAGAATTAATGAAAATGATGATAATGAACAGTGGTACCATACTTGGTGGATTCGCTTTGTTTTTGTCACAGTTATGGCATGGTCTACATTAATAGCATTTTCATGCTTTCCACAGCATATCAAAGGTGACTATACCAATATAATTCATTTAAAGGACTATAGGTTCCACATCCCACCCTCAGCTCCCCTTTCCCCTCCCACTCATTCTCAGAATATGCTTGTACTACATTTCTCTCTGCCATGGGTATACAGAGATGTGGGATAGTGTTATCTGAACAAATGAAGCCTTGTGTGGCCAGATAATATTTTATTTATGTACCAGACTTTCATAAGTGAATATTTTTTGCTCCTTGTCATTTACTTTGAAAAATGCTTTATATCTAAAGTTATAAGTTTTCTTAAAGAAAGATATCTATTTATCTAGTATCCTATATAATAAAAGGCTAATATGCAAATTGTCTCCTCGACTGGGAGTTTGACCAAGAGTTCCACCAGGGGGCAGGGCTAGCCGGCCAACTGCCTGCAATCCCTCCCCCTGGCGAGCCCCCCACCCCCTCACTCAGTGCCAGGGCCAGCCAGCCCCCATCCATGCATGAATTCATGCACCAGGCCTCTAGTTATTTAATATATGTACTACCTCATAGAATTGTTATAATCCTATATAATAATCCTATATAATAAAAAGGTAATATGCAAATTGACCCCAATGGCAGAATGACCAGAATGACTGCTGGACCAGTCACTATGAGGCACACTGACCACCTCTTGGTCCCTTTCCTGGCCAACAGGCTCTGATTGCCTGATGGCTACCTGCAGTGGAGATGGGGCCAGCAAGTGGGCGGGAACAGCCAACCTCTTGGTCCCTTCCACCGGCTGTAAGGCACCGATCACCCAAAGGCAAATGGGGAACTGGGGATGAGTGGTGGCAGGGGCTGGGGCTGGCTTGCAGCAGCTGGAGAAGATGGCTCTGATTGCAGGCCAGGCCTAGGGACCATACCCACACACAAATGTTGTGCGCTGAGCCTCTAGTATAAAATAAAAACTACTGAAAATTTTTTTGAAAATATTCTCTTTATGATAGTACATTTTATTGGCACAAAATGTTTTATTAATATTAAAGACTATTATTTTATATTTTAGGACTGTACTGTCAAATAGTGAAGAACCTTGCCATGTGTGGCTATTTAAATTTTAAAGGAAATTAAATTAGAAATTCATTTATTCAGTCACAGGAGCTAGTTTCAAGTATTTTAATGGCTAAGCTATTATACAGTACAGACATGGGAATTTTTCATTATAACAGAATGTTCTTTAGGAGGGTACTGTTAGAAGAATGTACTTTTTAGTTAATTAGATTGACTTTAGCTTGTTCAAAAAATAACTCATTTGGCATTCTAAGACAAACTAGGTTTATTAGGATGTGTGTATATACATTTTACATGTGTTTTATTTTTATTATTTTTTAATCTTTATTGTTGAAAGTATTATAGATGTCCCTCATTTTCTCCCCCATTGTTCCCCCCCGACCTGATTCCCATTTTCACTACCCTGTTGTCAATGTCTATAGGTAATGCATATATGCATATAAATTTTTGGTTAATCTCTTCCCGCCCTTTCCTCCCACCTTTCTTTGAGATTCCTCAGTCTGTTCCATGTCTGCATGCCTCTGGTTCTATTTTATTGATTGGTTTATTTTGTTCATTAGATTCCTTGTTCATTTATTTTGATTTTTAGATTCAATTGTTGATAGATACATACTTATTGCCCTTTTATTGTTCATATTTTTTGTGTATTTTTTTCTTCTTACTTGAACATGTCATAAGATTCTTTTGCTTGTTAACATATAGGTACAAAAAGGATAAAATCCAGAAAACACAAAAAGCCTGATTTCTTGGACAAAAAGTATAAAGATCAGGAATTTGGAAACAGTATCAGTGATTTATTTGCTTCTATTTGGGTAAAGTAAAATACTTTGCATGAACACACCGATTAAGTTGACTCGCACAATTTTCTGTGGTGGATTTAAGAATATAACCATAAAGTGTTCAACTTAAATTTGAACTTTGACATAGTGGGATAAAAAACACCCAACCTGCACTCAACTTGTTTTCCCTTTTGTTCACAACTTCATCCTTTAGTTTGCCTGCAGAATTATAGTTCTCACATGTAGATTTTATCAAGTCATTTCCCAGATTACTTGGTAGGTGAATTTAATAGTCTTTTAGTGAGACTTTAAATACTCTTCACAATAGCATCAACTGAATTTTCCTTCCTTATTTCAGAATTTTACCCCTATTTCCCCCACATTCCAGCCACTTACTGTTTCATGGATGCATTAGGTACTTTTGTAGTACTGTACCTTTTTGGATGTAAATCTCTCAATTTCAAATGTTCTTCTTTCTCTTCTTCATTGGAAAAAAAACCTCTTTGTCAATCTTATCTTAATGAGTTTCTCTTTTAATGCTTTCATAGGTAGTTATTCAAAATATAATCCTATCTAATAAAAGAGTAATATGCATATTAGGCATCACTCCATCACAAAGATGGCCACCCCCATGGCCACAAGATGGCAGTGCCCATAGCCACATCCTATCTAATAAAAGAATAATATGCAAACTAGGCACCACTCCATCACAAAGATGGCCACCCCCATAGCCACAAGATGACAGTGCCCAGTCTGGCTCAGCCCTGCCACTGAAGTGGTCAGGCTTGTTAGCTAGGAAGTTGGCGGGGGAAACAGGGGGCCTGAGGGGCAGAACAGGCAATCAGAGGGGGCAGGGCAGAGCCAGTGATTGGAGAGGTATGAGGTACCCTAGCCAGGGATAAGGCCTGGGCTAGAGGCCTCAGGCCTGGGCAGGGGCAAGGCCGGAGATTGCAGGGGCATGGGCTCCACAGAGCCAGTGATTGGAGGGGCAGGGGAAGAGCCTGCGATCACAGGGGACTGGGTACTGGTGGAGCCAGAAAAGCAGGGGTCTGGGGTTCCCCTGTCCAGGCCTGCAGCCTTGGCCAGAGGCTGTAGTGGTGCAGGGGTGGAGGCGGTGATCTCAGGGCCTGGGCAGGGGCAGAACCGGTGAATGGAGGGGCATGGGTGGAGCTGGTAATGCAGGGGCCTGGGGGTCTCCTGCCCAGGTCTGTAGCCTTGGCCAGAGGCTGTAGTGGGGCAGGGTTGGAGCTGGTGATCACAGGGGCCTGGGGGTCTCATGCCCAGGCCTATAGTCTTGGCCAGAGGCTATAGTGGGGCTGGCAATCACATGGGCCTCGGGGGGGGGGGGGGTCTCCTGCCCAGGCCTGTAGCCTTGGCCAGAGGCTATAGTGGGGTAAGGGCTGAGCCCGTAATCAAAAGGGTCTGGAGGTCCCCTGCCCAGGCCTGCAGCCTTGGCCAGAGCCTGCCAGTGGGGCAAGGGCAGAGCCAGCGATGGCAGGGGTCAGGATCAGAGCCAGTGATTGTAGAGGCCTGGGCTCTATGAAGCCGGCAATTGGAGGGGCTTGGGGGCTTTCTGCCCAGGTCTGCAGCCTCTGCCTGACGCTGCATGCCTAGGCAGAGTCGGAGCTGGTGATTTCAGGGGTCTGGGGATCCCCTGCCCAGGCCTGCATCCTCAGCCAGAGGCTACAGGCCTGGGCAGGGGTGGAGCTGGGATTGGAGGGGCAGGGGTGGAGCTAGTGATTGGAGTGAACTACAAAGGAAACACCTTTTCTTACCGCTCATTGGCTAAGCTCCCTGTATGCCACTGGTAATATTCTTAGTAACTTGGGGAATAAGAATCCAAAAAGGCGATCTAGGCTTTTTCCATCACACTCCTGGAGATAAAAATGAAGGTCCACTGCTGGAGGGCTAAGAGATGTCATATCCTGCCCGGTTTGGCTCAGTGCATAATGCCTCAGCCTGCTGACTGCAGGTTCTGGGTTCAATTCTGACCCAGGGCATGTACCTAGGTTGCAGGCTTCTCCCTAGCAGGGGCCCAGGTCAGAACATATGCAGGCGGCAACCAATCAAAGTATTCCTCTTACTTTGATGTTTCTCTCTGTTTTCCCCTTCTCTCTCACATTCTCTAAAAATCAATGGAAACATATCCTCAGGTGAGGATAAAAAAAAAAAAGAAAGAAATGTCATATCCTATGGAAGACACATCTTTGAAATGACTAAAGAAAGTTGTCATTTTTTTTATGGTGAAGGGACTGGAGTCTGTGTTGATGAAAACACCTTGGTGGCTGTGGTGACTGGCAGTGGCTGCAGCAGTGGGGTGATGGGGCTGATGGCTTCCCCTGATTAGCCTGGTTGCCTCCCACAAAGGGAGGCCAGACTGTGGCTTAGGCCCGCTCCCCAAGGGGAGCAGGGAGTGGGCCTAAGCCGTCAGTAGGACACCCCCGAGGGCTCCCAGTCTGTGAGAGGGGGCAGGTTGGGCTGAGGAACCCACCACCCCAGTGCATGAATTTTGTGCCCCGTGCCCCTAATATAACATGTATATATGGTATAAACATATACATAGTGCTTTTTATTAAATTAGTCTAATTCTTCTTAAAATGAATAGCTATGTTGTATAAAATCATTAATTTTCTTTACTTGTTTTCATTTAAAAACAAAAGTGTTTATCTTTTTATCAAATCACGAAACCTTTCTAGTAATGGTCTATATTTTATTCAAATTTTTATGTAATTTTAACTTTTACAAAAATATTTCATATATTTCTTGTATTTTAACAATATAGAAATAAATTAGGTATAATTTATTAGGTAAAATAATTTTCAGAAAATTTAAATGTGAATGTTTTAAGTATTTTCTAAGACAAATGTCATGCAAGAAGTAAAACCAAGTCAATTTTAATACTTCTCTCTTGGAAAGAGAGTGCTTTTATTATTATTAGGATACAAAATAATAATTATCTATCTATCTATCTATCTATCTATCTATCTATCTATCTATCTATCTATCTAGACAGTGACCATGACAACTGAAATGACTATTTGACCAGTCCCCATAAGGTGCTAGCATAGATGCATAGACACAGGTAAAGTCTATGAGTGAACTAAGAATGAACAAGACAAATGCTTGCCTTCACGGAGCGCACACTGTAAGAAGGTTAGGTCAGGGGTGAGAATTAAAAATTGAATGAGAATTCAAAATTGCCACCAGCACAGATCTGAGGTGCCACTTCTCAGAGCAGCCAGAGATACACCCGGTAGCAGACTGGAGGCATGACAGAAGGGCTGGTGCCAATGTGAAAGCGGGGCCATTCTGTATTTCCCAGAGGAGCCAATGGCTGCCTAGGAGTCAGAGCTTTTGACGCTGACTGGCATAGAAACTGACCAATCAGAACCAAATCTGGGTGAACTGGGAAGGCAGAACCTAAGGTGGGGGCTGTAGGCACTGCCATCTTTGAGGATGGGGAAGTTAAGTAGCATATTCCTTCCTTATTAGAAAGGATTCCCTGGAGTAAAATATTATGGACTCTTTAACTACAATCCTAGTGATTTTCCCTTAGTGCTGCTTAAAGTTTGTCTATTTTTTTAGAAAATGAAAATATTTGCTAAGAAAAAAATAAAGTTAAGAGAAATTCTAATTTCCCTGGTTAATGAGATCTATCTTTTTCTCAATCTTCCTGGCAAATTGCCAGACCCACAAATAAAAATTACAGAAGTATGGAGATCAAATTAAAAATAAAAAATGGTTCAAATACTACATGTCTTTCATGATACGTGTAGATTAGTGAATTGTAAATTTCTGTTCGAATTTGTACATATATATATTTTTCAATTTGCATTGGGAAAGGTTAAATTTTTGTGGATTGGTTATTAACATATGAATGGGGATATTGATTCTTTAGCTAACAAAATAAAATAATCCATATGTAACATTTCTGTTTCAGAGTCTGATAAAGACTCCAATGTTTGTATGTCTAGCTCTGACCAGAGCTTCAGAATATTTACTTACGATTGGAGCTTCTGAATTTTTGCCAAAATATATAGAAAATCAGTTTATATTAACACCTAGCCAGGCAACTACACTTTCAGGTAACTTTTATGCTTATTGTAATTAATTTGGAAACTTTTTATGTAAAGTTTTATATGGTATTTATAAAAATTTATATGGTATTTATCAAAAAGGGGAAAGCAGATTTTAAATACCTAAATACCGTTTGCTCAAATTTTAAAAAATGAGCACTTTGCTGTCAATGCATGTACATTTTTTTAACATATAAAATTTTGTAAGACTTCTGCACCACTCCCTTATCCCAGATCTTTTTCTCCCTCCCCATGGGTAACCACTCTTCTAAAGTCATCCTTTCCCCATGTTTGTGTATTTCCAGTGCCCATGTCCCTATCCATATACAGTCTATTTATAATATTCATGTATCATTTTGTACCTGTTCTTGTTACCGTCATTGAAATTATGTTCATCAGATTCATGTTTATCTCTAATGCATTTTAATTGTTCTATTTGATTCTATTTTATGAACTTACTGCTATTTATCTATCCATTGTCATACTAATGGACATGAAATTGCCTCCAACCCTTTCTCTCTTTCAAACAGTACACTAACAATAGGCTTTTATATGTCTTATTGTGCACTTTTGTAAAAGCTGACAAACTTTTGGGTTTAGCTGTTGAAAGACAATTGCTACTGTATATATCTTCAGTTTTACCGGCTATTGGCAATTGGGTCTCCAAAAGAGGTTACAATGAAATGTTTTCAGGTACAAGCATTAATGGTGAAGTGGTAAATGTAATCACTCATTTTATGATGTAAAATAATCAATGATGCACGTTATAACTCCTAGGTAACGAATAGAAGAATAGTAAAAAGTATATCCACTGGGAAAATTTTTATTAATACTAAAAGAAGCAAGAAAAGAAAGAACATAAAACATGTGGACCAAATAAAAAACAAACATTAAAATGTGAGAAAACACTATCAGCCTATTATTGAGTAGATTTTGTGAGAGAGGGCACAGCATTGTCAGACTGCAAATCATATAAAAACAAAATACATGATACAGTTTTCAAGGGCCATAATGACAACTTTTTCCATGAGTATCTACATTGTTTGCCAGCATGATTAATTTAGTTGACAGAGATTGAGACTAAATCCATGCAACTTGTTTCATAATAGTATGTGATTAAAACTAATCTCAACAGGTACTCTAAGCAACAGCATAAGGCAACCTGCCATATCAGCCTTCACCAGACTGGCAAGGTTCTGTACGCAGCCAGCTAAATAAATCCCTTGGCCCTCAGGGTCTACCTTAGAAAACAAGATGGCTTTCTCCGTACGCTTCTGTATTGACCTTTCCACTTAGCCTGGGGTATTAATCCAGGTTTAACAGAATGTATTAGTTATTGCATATATTTTACCTTGGCCTGCAAGGCTGAAGTTTTGGGGAATTCTGTTGTCCACAAATAACAATGCTGATGAGTGACAGTCTGACGAGAGTGCTTTCCAGGGATGAGGTGGAGTCATTGATTAGTTCAACTAAAACCAGAGACAAATTTTATAGAACCTTTTCTAATTTGATTACTTTTATTGTAGAGATAACTGTTAGGTGCATGTAAATAATGCTTCAGTCATCTCTCCAGAAAGCTCCCCCGAGTAACCAAGAGGAGTTTTATTTAAGAGAGGTTTCCATTGTCTTCTGAGCTGTATGATCTGTTGGAGGTGTTTCTTTAAGAACCTAAAAGTCTGTCACTTAAATATTACCATTTCCAGTTGACAAAGAAGGCTTGTCAAATAGTTAGCTATGAATCTGAGTTGGTCTATCCCAAAATGAGAATATCAAGCTCTCCATCGGGCAGGGCTTCAGTTTTGACAGGAAGCCAATAGTAAACCAAGAATTGTTTTTCAAATGTAGTGGTTTCAGGGAGTCAATGATTCCTATACCCACCCAAAGAGATACTTTCGAGCGGAGGCTGCATCCCTTTTCCAAAGGCCTCAACACACAAAATCATCAGTCATGGGGACCTGTAGATCAAATGGGTCACTAGGTTTGTGCTACCTCAAGGTAGGGAATGTGCCAGAGCTTGCTTATAAGCTTCCAATGTAGCTCTTTGGATTATACTCCTTGTGGGTTAGTTGATATAAAAGAACAAGTAGAATGCCCAAGTGAGCCATCTAAGTCTCCAATACTCAGAGTCCAAAGTGATGCTAGGCTACCTTTTGGTTGGGGGGAAGGGAGACAACTACTCTTCCTAAACTGCCAGAAGGATTGGATATTGTGAATCTGTCTTCTCAGTTATTTTTTTTTTGTTTGTTTGTTTGTTTGTTTGTTTTTTGCATCATCAGTCACTCTTGCTGATGAAGGTGTGATAACACCAAAGTTACAGCCATTGAGTCTGTGGCTTTTGACCCTCCAGCCAACTGAATGTTATCTATCAGTGTAAGTTTAGGGCATCAGAGGGTAGTGGTAGTGACAATAAATGCTTGTGGTAAATGGCAGAAGAGTTTAGTTATCCCTGAAGGAGTACTGCAAATGCATATTTGTGGCCTTGCAGTATGAATGAAAATTGGTCTTTATCTTTGGGTGCTAAGATAACCCAGCTATTGCCATTTCACCTTAACAAGCAACTATGCACTCCACTCCATAATCAACCAAACAAATTAGCTAAACTTCTGATTGTTTACCGGTTTGTGTCCATAGTAGTTATAAAATTGCCTCCTTTCACACTCAGTGTGATTGCACACCTCTGTAACTGTTGTCTGAAATCAGGAGGAATCCTCTGTCCAACCAGGATGTATCTTAGTAATAGTTGTTACCGTGGGCAAATCAGAGGGTAATGATCAGATTGGTGAGGAAGTCCTTTTGTCCAGAGGAGAGTTAATACCTACCATGACACCTTCTGTGATAGTGTCTTTTTAAGTCTACTTCAGCATACAGCAACCTTCCCAATTCTTCATCATTAAGAGGTAATAATCAGCATGTTCACTACTGATTCCCAGTACTTCTGTCAAGTCATGTTACTTGGTCTATGAGGCTGTCATTCTTCATCTTGCATAAAGCCATATCTCTGTCAGCATCCCATATCTTTGTCACCATAAGTGCTAAGATCTATTAAGGGTTTGAATTCTACTCTCTGAAAGCTAACAAGTTAATCTATCATAATGACATAGATGCTTGGAGAAGATATAAGACTCCTTTGGTCAGAGATGAAGGGAAGTTTGTGATTCACAGCAATAGCAATAGCTGGAGTATTTCTCTGTGTGTGTGTGAGAGAGAGAGTTTTCTGAGCCCCAATCCCACAGGATGATGTGAAGGAAAGCCAGTGATATCTGCACACACATGGATTGCATTACAGGAGTGGATTGCATTGCGTTCCCTGAACTTAGGGAACCCAAATATTTATAATGGATAGTAATCATGCATGCTTTTTGATCCAGAGGGAGATGGTAACTTTTATTATATTCGACAGCACACTTGTCTTCTCTTAGTTCCAGAGGGGATGCTATCTCTGTCTTCCAAAACTGGAAGCAAACCTGCCCTCACTCTGGAGAAAGACATTACTATTATTCAAGGCTGTTCACTATACAAAGATCCTTGAAAGGATAGAACCAACAGTACTCAGTGCTTCTGTTTGCAGGATATACAGCATCAGAGGGTAATGGAGAATTGTTGCCCAATAAATAGAATGGTAATTATCTATAGATATATAAAAGCCTAAGCAACCTTTGTGACTCAACGATCCGAACGACTGATTGACTGGTCAATATGATGATGCTCAACACAGGAACTGCCCCTGGTGGTCAATGTGCTCCCACAGACAACTCCCTACAGCCAGCCAGACTTGCATGGTCTCTCCCACAGGCCAGCCAGGCTGAGAGACCCCACCCATACACAAATTTGTGCACCAGGCCTCTAGTGTGTATATAAATAAAGATTGAAGGGGAAAATCTACTACATTACTTACAAGAGTCACTGCTAAAATATGAAGACATGAAAAGGTTGAAAGTCAAAGAATATAAAAAGTTGTACTATATGAATACTAACCGAAACAAAAATTAGTGTAACTATAATAATTTTAAATACAGTATTCTTCAAAGCAAGAGGCATTACTTAGTAGAAAGAGAGGTGATTTATAATGTCAGAAGAGTCAACCAGTGAGATAGGTAATATAGTTATACATGTGTATGCCCTCAACAATATAAATGTAAAATATATTTAAAATTGAGTTAATTAGATATTAGTGATATTACATCAATTAGATAATTATTATGAAAAAAGATAAATCTTGACCTCTACCTCACTACATACACAAACAAAAATTCTAGATGGAATGATCTATAATAATAATAGTGTAATATGCAAATCAACTGGACGGCTGAACAGCTGAATGCCAGAACGGACCGTCTGGACAACCTTCTGGACAACCTTCCAGACAAAGCCAGCGGGGCTGCGAGGGCAGCTGAGGTAGCCAGCGCTGCGAAGGCCTACTCTTGCACAATTTTCATGCATTAGGCCTCTAGTGAAATAATAAAGGCATAGAAAAAGGTCTTCATGGCCTTAAGTATAATTTTGATTCACTCACACTGGATGGCCATTGTTGTGTTGACTGTTGTCATTTTTTAATTTGACAATCTAAGGGAAAAGGGGTCAGTGCTTCTGACTAAATAGGCAAGTATTTTATGTTTTAAAAACTCTTGCAGCACACCAGTGTGCCACTGCATACTGGTTGAAAATCACTGGCCTAGTCCAATAAGACTGTCAGCCAATATTTTCTTATCTGAGTTGGGTTCTCAGTTTTCTGATTACAGATGTGCTTTGTTTTCCAAAAGGTATGGTTGTCAAGCTCAAACTGAATAAGTCTAGGGTCTTCTCCTTGGTCAAGCACATGCCATGTACTTGGGAATAGGAATTTTGAGGATCAAACATTTTATACAGACTTCCATTCTTCCTCTTGTTTATAACTCTTACTCACCCTTGTTTTTGTTGGTACCTACTTCCCTTACCTTCTGTAATTCTCGGGTAAAATGTGTTTTGCTTTTTCTTGACTTCCTTACCTTTAGGCTTATTGCTTGCCCTGTGAAGTCTTCTGGCTCAGTTCCAATTCTCACAGTTTTCTTGATAAATGTTGCCCCCACTCTGTACTTTTTTGCTTATTAATAAATGAATTTGTCTATAAATGTCTACCTTTTAACAAACATTCAGATAATGTTTACTCTGTGAATAGATATTATTCTAAGCACTTAAATATTAACTTATTTAGTTGTCCTAAAAACCTTATGATTTTTTACATTATTTACAGATTTTCTTTAGTACATTCAAATGTAATTTTATTATTGTTCAGTTTTAATCATTTTTAATTTTTACTATTACATTTTTATTTAATACATGAATCACTGAGATTTTCAGTTGCTAAATATATGTATTTCTTGCTCTTTTAAAATAACTGATTGTTCAAAGCAGTTAATTTTTTAACATCTTTAACAGGGTTACAAGACAAGTCTATTTTGAAAAATTTGAATTAAAATACTACTTTGTTTTTGGATTTTTAAATTTTGTGAAATCTGGGCAGTTTTTACATAATTTATTTTATATATTGCCATGATCCATGTTTTTTACTTATTTTCAAAGTTTGCTTTTTTAAAATCTCCAATTTAATAATGTCTTTTTAATAGTTTAATTTTATTTATTTAGTATTATTGTGAATTCTAATTTAAGTAATTTTTAACTTATTTGTATTTTTTGTTTATTAATCATCTCCTTTTCTTCATTTTATCTCCCTTATTTGGATTAGGAGATTTTAACTACCCACTGACAGTTCACTACCCCTACTTTTCAGGAACATGTGTGTGTACATTCATATGTGTTTGGTCTAGGTTAATATTACCTTTTTTAAAACTAGCTATAATTGTAATTATTTTGCAAATAACATGCTCTCTGGAAGCTTTTTATAATTTTTGCTTTAGTATTGATGTGAATTTCTCTAGTTTATTTCTTTATATGCAAGATGTAATTAATTATTCATTTTTTACTCCTCAGCAGTTGAAGTATACTTTCATTCCCAAGACTAATGTTTCTTTAATTATGGAAAATTCTCATTCTCAGTAACAATTTTTCAAATATTATTTTTCTGGTATAGCTTTTACTTTATTTCTCACATCTGCTGTAAAACATTTTATGGAGCTTCTTATACAATTGTCAATGTCTTTTAAAACAAACTTTATTTTTTGAATTGTTTTCTATTTCTAGAAAAAAAATTGAAGATTGTAGAGTTTCTATACATGTACATCTAGGTTCCCTTTTGTTAATATCTTTATGTTAGCATGGTATCTTGCTTAGAATTAGTAAACCAATATTAATATTACTAACTAAAGTCAACATTTATTTATATTTCCTTATGCTTTCACATAATGCCCTTCTTCTGTTCCAGGATCTCACTCAGAATACCATATTAGATTTAGTTCTCATGTCTCCTTAGTTGCTCTTGGTTATAACAGCTTCTCAGACTTCTCTGGTTTTTGATGACCTTGACAGTTTTAAGGAGTGCTTGTCAGGTATTTCTTGGAATGTTCTTCAATAGGAAATTGTCTAATGCTTTTCTCATAATTAGACAGGAGTTATGGATTTTGAAAGGAAAACCACAGACATAATGTGCCATTTTTATCACATCGTATCAGGGATACATACTATGACCATAGCGTACTACTTTTGAATTTGACCATCATTTTGCTGAGAACAGGTGTATCAAATTTTTCCACTGTACTCATTGTCTTTTATTTATTTATTTTTTTGACAATTTAGAAATTTTATTATTTACAAAAGCTTTTGTTTCAGTTGGAGAAATACACTCCCTCGCTCCTTTTATTTTAAGTGCTTATTTTAGCTATTCTTCTTTCATTGTTTTTTTTTTTTTAATTTTTAAATTGATTTCAGAGCGAAAAGGAGAGGAAAAGAGAGATAGAAACTTTAACAATGAGAAAGAATCATTGATCAACTGCCTCCTACATGCCCCCTACTGGGGACCGAGCCTGCAACCCCAGGCATGTACCTTGACCTGGAATCAAACGGTGACCTCTGGTTCATAGGTTGATGCTCAACTACCTAGCCACACCAGCTGGGCTCACTCTCTTTTTTTAAAAGTTACATGCTGGACGAATAGCATAATGCTTTATTCCAATTTATTAATTCAGTTTCAAATGTGTCTAGTCTGGGATTTGAATTTTTATTTTAACAATTGCATTTTAAAATATCTAGGCTTCTCATTTGTCCTTTTTTAATCCACCTGCTCTTATTTTTTTATTACTTCCTCTTACAATTGTATTTCTTCTTCATTTTTATGAAGTTACACTGTCATTAATCTTTTTGGGCATTTTAAAATTATTTACAAGACTGTCAGATAATTCTATGCCGTAAATTTAATCTGATGTTTATAGGATTTTTGGTTTGTTTTTTTTTTTACCTTATATTTATTTTCCTAGTTTCCTATTTAAATCTCCCTTTCTATATGTTTGGTGCAGAGGAGATTATATCAATGTATAAAATTACTGTGCTATCTTCATCTGACTTTTTTTCTAACTGTATTTTTTCTCCTCTTCCTGCTCCTTTTCCCTCCTTCTTGTGCTTACCTCTTTCTAATCCCTTAGGCTTCATGGAAAAGAAAACTGTATCTCTGAATGCTTATTCTTGAGTCCCACTTTGTCGTGAGATTGTTGGTATTACACAGAAGCAATGGGAGGCTTGGTTTACTACTTGGTAACAAATCTCTGTTTGTGAATTCTTGTCACTATAGGCACGCTTCTTGCTGTAAAACATAAATCCAGGCAGCTATATAATAGTAGCTCTCAGTAAGACAGTTCTCATCTTCTGTTTGCATGGATTAAGTTTTGGGTTTATCTTAGATGTCATTACTACCATAGGAGCAAAATTGACCCATTCACAAATTTTTATTAATTTTAAGGTTCAGGTTTGTTGAAATGTGTATCATGCCTTCTGTATCAAATTTTCTGTCTTTTTACTTAAATCTGTTTGTTACATATTTAGAGCAGAGGGGAATGCATCAATGCATGAATTTTCTGTACTACCTTTAGTTGATTATTTTTAATTGTGTTTCCTCTTCCTCCTTTTTTCCTTTAGGACTTGTGTTAATTCCAGGAGGTGCTTTTGGCCAGCTTCTGGGAGGAATCATTGCTTCCAAGTTACATATGTATTGTAAAGGCCTTATGAGATTTACAATCGTTACATCTACTGTCTCACTTATACTGGTTGTATTTACAGTTTTTGTACGCTGTAAACCAATACCGTTAGCTGGGATCAATGAAGATTATAACGGGTAAATATAATTTTGTATATTATATATTTACATCCAAACCCAACAATGTATTTTTTAGTCAATTAAACATTATTTATCCAGTGACTTTTGTATCTTTATCATTCTTAGAATTATTGAACATATAAAAAAAGTAAAGCATAGTTTTACCTTTCATATTAAAGGCAGAAACATAACAATGATAGCTTATTACATGATTGTTTATACATTCATAAAATGCTAAAGAAAAAACACATTGAAATGATTCAGAACCTAGAAGTAGAATTCTGTGCTGAAGTGGCTAGCAGTGCAGAATAGTACTGTCTGTACAAAGCAAGACTTACTTTGTGTTCTGAGTTGGCTTGTCTGCCTTCTTCAAGATGTCAAAGAACCGAACCGAAGTGTATCTGAAAATGGGCATGAGCAATGTCTCCTTTAAGCTAAACATACAAAAATTCAAAGAACTTGGCAGAGATTGACGTTAAATACAGTGGAACAGAATTGGAACTGGAAACCAAAGAACTGAGCAAGTAAAACATGAAAATAAACTCCTACTTCCAGCTACAATGGACTAGCTTAAGGCAGACCAATGCTCTCACTGAGAATACTAGTAACTAGAAAAGCTGTATAAAATTTTTAAAATTTTGTTTAAAGCTGCTTGGACAGCTAGGAATTTAAAAGCCAAAATCCTGAGAAAGGCAAACCTTTGAGAGGAGGAGCAACCTTCTGTAGTTCTCCTTCCCACCCCACCCCGCTCCAAGGATATTTGCTAACTCTGTATATTAGTGAGAAACTGAGAGTTTGGACACAGGATCCAGGCAAGAAGCATCTAGTAATATGACAAGAAATCAGCACAAGCTTTTGACTTACGATTCTAAAGAGACAAAAATAAGAGCATGAGGCAGGGCAGAATATCAGAGAGAAGAGAGAGGTATACAAATGAGATAACACTCTGTTGGATTTTCACTCAATTAGGAAGTTAAGAGGCTAAAATCAAGCATTGTTTTGGAGGCTCTAGTCATTACTGTAAGAAAAATAAATAAAAGGCATCCAGATAGGAAAAGTAGAAGTAAACCTGTGTTTATTTGTTTATACTAGGGGCCCAGTGCACAAAATTCGTGCACGGGGGGCGGAGGGGGGGGTGTTCCCTCAGCCCGACCTGCACCCTCTCCAATATGGAGTTCTTGGGGACTCTCACAATCCAGGACCTCTGGTTCTTAACCGCTAACCTGCCTGCCTGCCCTAACCACTCTGCCTGCCTGCCTGCCTGATCCCCCTAACTGCCCTCCCCTGCCAGCCTGGTCACCCCTATTAGCTTTCTTTTTTAATCTTATCCCCTTCACGCACAATTGTATTTGACTTCCTTATTGGCTTCTTCCTCTCACACAATTTTTCTCCTTTATGTAACACTTTTCCTACTGACT
>PVJC01020628.1:0-28982 GCA_004026665.1 Murina feae
TCTAATCTAATAAAAGAGTAATATGCAAATTAACCATCACTCTGAGACACTTAAGCCATGCCCACCAGCCAAGCCATGCCCACCAGCCAATCAAAATGGCTGTATGCAAATTAACCCAGCCAAGATGGCGGCCAGCAGCCACGGAGCTAGAGCAAACAGGAGGCTTCCATTGCACCAGCGATAGAGTTGAAACTGCCTGCCTAGGCCGGCTGGGCCTCTGCTCAAGGCAACAATGTTTCAATTATAGAAGCCACGGAGCTGAAGCAAACAGGAGGCTTCATTGCCTGACTAGGCCTCCACTCAAGGCAACAAAGTTTCAATTATAGAAGATAAATAAACCCCAGAAACCTGATTCCAGACAGCCTTGCTAGGACATTGGGTCAATGAGAGCTGTGGGCAGCCTGAAAACAGCCCTCAGCCCTCACCCAGGCTGGCCACACCTCCATAGGGTGAGGGTCCCCACTGGAGGGCTTGGCCAGCCTGCAAACAGCCATCCATCAGCTCCTCAACCAGGTTGGCCAGGCATCCCCCAAGGGATTCCAGACTGCGAGAGGCCACAGGCCAGGCTGAGGGACCCCCCCTGAGAGCACAAGTTTTTGTGCACCAAGCACCTAGTGTGTAATAAGCAAAGACTTGGACTACTAAAATAGGGCCATCTTTAAATAGCAGGGCATTACATCCCTCATAAAATAAACCAAAAAAATAAACTATGCAAATTTATTTTCTTACTCATATTACTCAATGGTTGGAAAGAAAGCCAAAAACTGGCTTTTCCAGGTCTGATTAGGAGGTGAAGATGATGAATTATTCTTCTCTTATTAATGATTTCTTTTAAGAAGGGTAGCCCTCTGCTTTTTAATTATGTGGGATGTGGGATGTCTGGGCACGAGAGGCATCTGTCTGTCACACTGTCTCGCTGGACTGTGAGGAGATGGAAGACAAATGGGGCACACACACTTGAGGATGGCTTGCTCTGAGGGCCAAGTGCACCCCAGCCCCCGGCTGAATTGGAGTTTCTCCCCTGCCCTCCTCTGCCCCAAACAAACCAGCTACAAAAGTCCTAAAACTGCAAGTTCTCGGGAGACTGCCTGTGGGTTCTGAAACCCGCTGGTCCTGTGCAAAGGCGTGTGTGAACCTGTGACCCTGCACGGTGGGAGTCACAGCACATGCCGTGGCGTTTGCTAATGTGTGTACAGAGGAACTCTGTTTGTTTGTAGGTCCTTAGTAGAAAGGTGTCTAATGTTGACTTTTTGAGGCTAAAATTGTTTGAGTTTTCTATCCCTACTCTGAACCCCCTTATGGAAGGCTTTTTTTCTGTGCTATTTGTTACCTTTTAAAGTGTCTGGAAGTAGCAAACGGTTCAACAGTTCTCTCTCCATCCACCCATTACCAGTAAGAATGGGGTTCCAGCTCGCCCTGGGTGGGGTCAGATGCTGTCGCCAGCAACTTGCCCCGCTAATAAATATTTGGAGCTTTGACAATTATTCCCACACATTGTGCAGCCCTGCTAATTTTTAGTTAAAGAAAAAAAAAGGATACTTGGAGAAAAAGACGTGTTTCTAGGAGGGCACTTCTAGTAATATAATGGACACGGACTCTGATTTTCTGGTTGATAAACGGTTGTGAAGAAAGAAAGGGATGGATAAAAAACAAAGTCCCTCTGTATTTGTATGAATGTGTGTGTGTATGTGTTTTCTGTAACTTGAACAAACTCCTAAGAGCCACACCATTTTTCTTTAGTGTAAACTACAGTAGAGGGATTCCTAGTTTTCTTCGCAGAAGAAAAAGAAAATAATTTCATTCCAGCCACCCCCTTTCTAATTTTAGCACATGAAGAAAGGAACCCACTTCTCTGTTCCTTTTGCTTAGTTTGGGGTTGGGGAAACACACAAGAACAGGGCGGGGGAACCCTTGATCTCCTTCCAGGAAAAATCCTCCTTTGTTTCTGTAGTTGCGAGAATCAGAGAAGCCTTGTAATGACACCACGGTCAGGGGAATGAAACGCAGGGCCCTCCTGGCCTGGCGCTTAAGGAACACCCCTCTCTCTCTGGGCTGTGGCAGAGGCTCCTGATTGCCCCTTATGGTGTCAATGAAAAAACCAAGTGTGTGCTAGCCTCTTCTAATGTAGAGCTATTTGAAACAGGTCCCAGTGCATTTGGCCTTGGCTTTGTGCATGAGAAGGCTCTCCTTCTGTGGGGGGTTTAAGTAGGAAACGACTGGCTTGACTCATACTAACTTGAGGAGGAAGCACCTCCAGCACAGAAGCAGTTGCTCTGTGGAGGATGTTAAAACCCCTCTAGCAGCTGCAGGAGGGTCTGCATGCCCCAGGATGAGAAACATTAGAGCACAAAAGAGAGGCGTGTGAGGCAACCTGAGTAGCATCCAGCCCCGTCGCCAGGCGGATACTGAAGCCCTTGCTAGGTTGCCTTTGCTTCATGGGAATGATCCCCCTTGGGGACCAACATGCATTACCAGGAGGTAGAGCACTGCCTTATGACAAGGGCTATGTGGTCACCCTGTCAGGCCTCGGCTGGAGTTTGTAGAGTGAGACCCCGGTCTGGGCAAGGACTTTGAGTTTCAAGACTTGGCGTTGAAAGAACTGGGTTCAAATTCCCATCTTCAAGTGTCTATGAGCAAGGCCTTGGCAAGTCATTTGGGCTCTATGACTCTCCTCCTTGAAACCTCCTGGGAGTGATTTCCTATCTTGCCTGGCTGTAGTGACAGTCAGAGAGATAATGGGTATAAAAGCAAATAGTAAATTGCTAATTTGGGGGGGGAAACATAATAATTTGATATCCAAGAGAAAAGACAGGCTATCAAAACTGTTACCTGTGGTTGAATGAGTTAACAGGAAAGTGCTTGGTTAAGGGAAGGAACAAGGTAGAAAGGACCCAAGCCATTTTTTCCACATAAATTTTATCAAGTCTTACTTAAGAAGTCTCTAATTTAGAAAAGTTTGCCTCCAACCAAAACAAAACAAAAACCTGCTGGCACTTACTGTAGTTTATAAATAGGTAAGTCTCTAAAACCAGTGTATGGTCATGGAAAGGACCACCTTCCCTTCATTCATCATAAGCAATTTGAGGAGTTAGTGTCACTCTTATAGGTTGGGTTCTCTGGGAAGCAGACATTGAGAGGGAGTTAAGTGTGCAAATCAATTATTGGGAGGCAACAGCATAAAAGAGAGAAGGAAAACATGGTTGGGGGCCATTGGACACAGTGCAGACCTGGCAAAGTCAATGTCCCTTAGAAGAATCTCACAGTAAGCAGAAGTCACTAAGGATCTGTACTCCTGTCTTGCTCTCTCATTGGTCAGCCTAGAAGAGCTGAAGAGCTGAGGTGTGCCTGGAGGTTGCCAACTAACCTCAGTCCTTGTAGCTGAACAGAGTCCTTACTTGAAGGGGAATTCAGTGGTGCATCTGTGTGCCTTCCACACTGACAGACTTTCCTTGTCCATCACTCTGGAAAAGAACGTATGCTAAGGACTTGTTCCCATTGTTATGTTATCACTGTTCTTTATAGTATAAGACTAGAGGCCCAGTGCACAAAAGTTGTGCTTTCGGGGGAGGGAGGTGTCTCTCAGCCTGGATTGTGAGGGGACACAGGCCAGGCCAAGGGACCTCACCAGTGCACCATCAGGGCTGGGGAGGGATGCAGAAGGTTGGCCAGCCAGGGAGGGACTGTGGGGTGGCTCCAGGACATGTCCAGCCCATCTCACTCAGGCCCGATTGTCCGGATCCCAGCAGCAAGCTAACCTACTGGTCAATTGTCTTCCCCACGATGGTCAGTGCACATCATAGAGAGTGATTGAGCGACCTTAGCATATCATTAGCATATTATGCTTTGATTGGTTGAATGGCCTACTGGATGACTAGACACTTAGCATATTAGGCTTTTGTTATATAGGATGTGCACAGGTGAATATTTATTTATTTATTTATTTTTACTCTTACCAGAGGACATTTTTTTTCTATTGATTTTTAAAGAGAGGGAGAAGGATAGAGAGAGAGAGAGAGAGAGAGAGAGAGAGAGAGAGAGAAACATTGACTTGAGTGACACATAGATTGGTTGTCTCTTATATGCGACCTGACCAAGACCAGGGATAGAACCCCAATCAAGGTACATGCAGTTGAACAGGAATCATATCTGAGACCCTTCAGTCTGTGGGCCAATGTTCTTACCACTGAACAACAGGCCAGAGCATGAATATTTATTTTAAGAGATGGATCAGACAGATCTGATAAACTCTTGCAAAAGTGCCTTGATTCTTTTTTTTTTTTTTAAACCACATGAGAGTTGTGAGAGTTTGGGTCTTGCATTGACTGCCAGGAGTCTGACAACTCCAGTGAATTTTTTGATAGAATATCCATGACCTCTTTATTCCACCTGATATTTGAACTTGTGTTTAATATTTTTATTCCTTATATCTTATGGTGAGTCTTCATAAATTTTTTTGGAAGTGTGGACATGTAAAATGCAGATGTACATGTAGATACCTATTGTTCCAGTGAATCGTCTCAGTAATTCCATTTTTATTTGGATACATACCCTGGTCCCCTCAATTCTGATTCTGTTTTGGTTTTTGGTTGTCCCCCACACACACCTTTTCTTATTCATACTTTGTCAGGCATGTGAGAGGATGCAGGCCAGGCCAAGGAACCCCACCAGTGCACCATCCTCTGCCTTGGCATCATCACCATCACTCTATGAAGCTTAGTTCAACTTGTGGCTATACCAACACGCACAGAACAAAAACCCTTCTCTGTATATTGTCTCTGCAGTGCCCCCTGTGACGTGTTGCTGCAGCACATGGGCCCTGAAACGGATATATGGATTTTCATTATGAACTGGCCCTTAGGGGAGGTTTGAGCTAAGATTCCTCCCCATCTCTACTTTACTTTCACAATTAATACCAGTTTGGATGATGCATGGATACTGGCTTCAACATCAAGAGGGAACACACTTCATTTTTACTCGATTTCCTCACTACACTATTCACTGCAGTGATCACTCAGGCTAATGTCAGAAAGTGTCTCCCATACTCTTGAACACAGGTCAAATCACATTAAATCTCTGTCTCCTGCCCCAGAGATATCCAAAGCTCCTAGATATTTCCATATGTTCCTGAGGGCTTATGCTCTCATAGGCAACTCTGCCTCCAGGTTCCAGCTAGTTTACCTTTGTCTAGGCCCACTTTTTAAAAACCTACTCACATAAAGAATTTGATAACGAATTAGACTTCAGTGAATATTTGGGCATCTAGTAAGGGGGGCAGTCGTATTGTGCCTAACACTAAACAAATTAATGTTTTAGCCATTCCTCTTCCTGAATCACTGATTCTCATGTTCCTATTCCCCATGGTAACCAGCTTTCTGCCATTTGATTGATTCATCTGTTTTTCTCTTGTATATTGTCCTGGAAGTCCATATTCTCCTCATTCTATTACATGAGAAAATTCAATAGTTACCAGCTCTGATCTTTGCATCCCATAATATTTGCCAGAGCTGATCCAGTAGAATTTCCACTTAATCAAATAAATTTAATAGATAGCAGTTGTGTGATAAGTGACAATTTTTTCCATTATATAGGTTTATGAAGTACTTCATTTAAAGGCTCTTTTTGACCTAAAAATTACACCATCCTGTATCACCCCCAAGTTAAATTAGGTAATATGCAAATGCAAGATATGCTTAGGTACCAGTAATTAAACTATCAATATTTTAAAAATACTTTGGCATTTACTAGTGCCTACAAGTGCCTGAGCATGCTTCCCTGGCCCTGGGAGGTTAGAGGTGGACCCTTTTGTGCTATTATTCAGGGGCCTCTTTGAATTTGCTGACACACATTTTTGTACTCTCAGGGCCAAAGAAAGCCTGATATCGGCCCAAAGGAAGTCAGTGATCACAGAATGTCTGTGAACAGGGTGAAATTAGATGTGTCCCATCTGCCGAAGTCCTCGCAACAGGGCTTCCTCAACTGCTCCTTCCTCTTTATTTCTGAAACTAACCCCTCCTCCTGTGCCCTTGATGATTTTGCCATCCACCCTTAACACAGCTTAGGGCAATTTCTTCTCCAAATGGCCCCATCAGACACTTTCTACAGGAGTCCAACGAGAGTTCACAATGAGGCATGTACACCATGTCACATCAATAGTCAGTATAAGACTGGAGCCTCAGATTTTAAGATGGTTAGTGTGGTTTTCCCTAAGCAGGGAGAGTTATAGGGAATTTTAAAATTCTATTTTCATCTACCTGTGTTTCCCACAAGAAACGTCTTCTACAATAACTTTTTTATTAAAAACAAAATGGGGTAAAAAAGATATATTTAAAATGAAATTACGTGAACAGGTCACATGGTAGGCTTTCCCAGGTCAGGGGCTGGAAACCTGCTGACTTATCTGTTAGCCTGTATATGATTTTTTAAGTCAAATTAGTTGTCAACATTTAGTAATCAAAATATTTTGCATGTGTAGATGACATGTCTTCTCTTGAAAACTCCCAGGAGGTTTGCCACCATGGCCCAGGTGTCAGAGTCCCAGTGGCAGGGCCTTGCAATTTACACTGTCACCTGGTGTGGAAGCACTTGGTTATTTAAAAACTAAGAGCAATTAAACATTAAAAATAAAAAGAAGGAAGGAAGGAAGGAAGGAAGGAAGGAAGGAAGGAAGGAAGGAAGGAAGGAAGAAAAGAAGGATTAGTAAATACATGTGATCAGGTGTCAATTTCATCATCCACCTCTTTAAGTCAGGAGACCATGTGGGGCTCCCTTCAGGCAACCCTGGTGGGAAGTAAGAGGATGGTGCAGGGTTTTCCAGTGGCAGGAAGCTGTCTACAGTGATGAGCTCACTGGGCCGGCAGCAGGTGAATGGTTGGTAAAAGAGTTTTACCAGATTAGTTCGAGGTGAAAGAAGCAGGCCCCTTGGGTGGGCCCAACCTGACCCATTTAAATAAGAATC
This sequence comes from Murina feae, assembly GCA_004026665.1. Taxonomy (NCBI): domain Eukaryota; kingdom Metazoa; phylum Chordata; class Mammalia; order Chiroptera; family Vespertilionidae; genus Murina; species Murina feae. The sequence continues at coordinate 6,956 of PVJC01020628.1, forward strand.
GAAAATCTCAACGCTTACCAAAAGCATGCCAAGCCTCCAGGCCCTTTGTGGGGCTGTGAGTCTCAGTCCGCGTCCAGGACCTTTGCTTGGGATTAAATGAAACTTAAACCTGCTAAATAAACACAGGCACAAAAAATCATTGGGAGTCACCTGGCATCAATCATCGCTGCCTCAGTGTTTTTTGTTCTGACAGTTACTGTAGGGAGGGAGCCCTGAGCAGTCCAGAACAAAAGGGAGAGAAAAAAGGAAAACAGCAACAGAAAAGAAAATTAACACATTATTAACTCAGGAAAAAAGTCAAGTGAAAGAAAATAGTTCTCAACAGCAAGATAAATTCATAATCAGACAAGAAGTTTCTGTGGTGGACTTCACACTAGCTTCTCCTTTCAATCCAATGGATTAAAATGTTTCACCTCACTGAACGCTCTGGGTGGCAAATACTGCCCTGGAAATTATATTTATTCATTAATTTGCTCATTCATTCATTCATTGATGCTTTCACTTATACAGTCATTTATTCAACAATGTGTTCAAGTGCTGGGGGTACAATGGTGAACAAGGCAAAGCCCCTGCTAAAGGGAAAAAGACAGAAAAGAAACAAGTGAACACGTGAATATGTCACATTGAGAGTGCTAGATGCTATGCAGAAAATAAACCCAGGAAGAGGTCTAAGGCTCTTTGAGGTCAGCAGGTCAGAGGAGCCCCCTCTGAGCAGGAGGCCCTGGAGCTGAGACCTAAAGGCAGGTGCCACCGTGGAATGATCCCAGGCAGGATCTTCCAGAAGAAAGAACAGCAGCAGCAAAGGCCTGTGTAGGACCTCCATCTGGCTCCGTTTGAGGGGCAGGCAAGAGGCCAGTGGGGTGACCTGCACATGGAGTTCTGCCAATGAAAATCAGTGAATGAGAAATGCCAACCTTTCATCTGAAGCTAGAGTACTGTTTCACTCTAGACCAAAAGACAGCAGTTGTTTTTTAAACCAAGTTCCTCTTGCTCATGAAAAATCTCAGATTTGATAGGTATACATATATACATATAAGCGCAGTGGCAGATGCAAATCCCCGACAGGAAGGTGCTAAAGGAGAGCTGGATTGAGTTCTTACCTGAAATCAGCCACTGCTTTCCCTAGGGGCCTAAGGAAAGCTGCCAGCAGAGAAGCTATCGCCAAGAAGACTGTGGGGCTCTGCCTCCAAATCAGGTTTCACCCGTTTGCCATTTTAGCTAACCATCTGAGTTCCTAAAGCCCATGGTTTCTGGGTTGCTCCCTCTGCCAGAAATGGTTTGCAGCTCATGTCTCCTGAGTCCTTCCAGGAGATGCCCATGTGCCCTGGGCCACCAAGTAGCCATTCCTGCATGTGCTCCTGTAACATCTTCCAGTTCCAATAACCTGCAACACTTAGGCTTTCAGAGCTTATGCAAAACCTACAGGGCTGGTTTGAGTTCCAGAAAATTGCTGGGGCATAAACACACCACCTTTCTTCTCCCCACGGGGACCTACTCTGAAACCCTCAGCTGCATGGAACCCAGGTTATCCACAGTCATCATACCTGAGGATGACAAACCTTCTATTAGCCTCCTCTTCTTCCCTATCTCGTCTCCCCCTCCTGCTCTTGGGGCTTCCCAGCATCACCTCCCAAAATAAACACCCTGTCCTCACATCCTTGTTTCAGACTCTGCTTATAGAGAAACTAAATACCAGGCCCTCCTAAATTGCTAACTAACATTCATCATTTAGGACTCAACTTAGAAGTTATATATATACTAGGGGCCCGGTGCACGAAATTCATGCACGGGGGGGGGGGGGGGGGGGGGGGGGGTGTGGGGGGGGGGGTACCCTCAGCCTGACCTGCACCCTCTCCAATATGGAGTTCTTGGGGACTCTCACAATCCAGGACCTCTGGTTCTTAACCACTAACCTGCTTGCCTGCCCTAACCACTCTGCCTGCCTGCCTGCCTGCCTGATCCCACTAACTGCCCTCCCCTGCCAGCCTGGTCGCCCCTATTAACTTTCTTTTTTAATCTTATCCCCTTCACACACAATTGTATTTGACTTTCTTATTGGCTTCTTCCTCTCACACAATTTTTCTCCTTTATGTAACACTTTTCTTACTGATTCATCATTTATAAACTTTTCTTTCCTCCTTATTTCCTACTTCTGTTCCACCATCATTCTTCTCATTTTTATACTACCCTCCTTCCCTTGCTACATTCCTTCTTTCCTTTATCTTTACCCCTGCTCACCCTCCCCTTTTCCTTCCTTCCCACCTTAATTTTTTTCTTCACTTTCTCCCTCTGACCTGCTTTGCTCCCTCCCCCATTCCTTCCTTCTTCCCATTCTCCTTTTAAGCTCTACCAGCTCCTCCTTTATAACTTTTCTTCCCTCCCTCTTTTTCTCTCATCCTACCTTTGCTATACATTCTTCTCTACTTACTTCCATTGTATTGATACCTATCTATCTACCTGCCTAATTATCCACTATCATTTATCTTTTTTTCTTTTCTGACTTCTACTTTTAAAATATCTCCCCAGTACATAACTATACTTGGTTTTCATTACAGGCCCTACAGTTCACTCATATATCCTCTTTTTCTAACTCTGCTATCCACTGACTCTTTTATAAAGTTCTTCCCTCCATCCTGTTCCACACCTCCCCCACCTGGTTACTTCCCCCCAAACTCTCCAAGGCTGCTGCTCCCTCCACCTCAACCTCTGCCCATCTCTCTTTCTTCTGGCTCCCCTGGGGATTCACCCCAGCTCTGAAGGGAGACCAGGGGCCTCACATAGGAGACCCTGCCCCTGTGGCAGAGAAAATAGAGCCAGCGAAAGAGGGGACCCAGGAGGGTGTGTGTGTGTCAGAGAGAGAGGGAGCAGCCCTCCTTCCCTCATTAAAGCTTCCATGGGGAGGGGCATTAACGCCCAGCTCAGGGCTCAGCCTCAGCCAGGTGGCAGCTGCCCACTCAGCCCCAGCACTGCAGCTGCAAAACAGGAGCACCTCCACCTCTGGACCATTCACACCTCCATTTGGGGACCTGCCAATGGCACAGCTTCTGTCTCCCCTGGACCGCAGTGTGGGCTCGCTTCTCCTGCCTGGGGCTGGGGCCTGGATCCTGGGACAGATGGAAGCTTAGCTGTCTTCCCTGGGATCCAGGTCGCAGTCGCGGGTGGCTCGCTTCTCCCGCCCATGGCTGCAGCCTGGATCCCAGGGAAGAGGTCTTCAGTCTGCCCTGCTGGACCGCTGTGCTCGGCTTCTCCTGTGGCTGCGGTCTCCGCCATCTTGGCTGGGCTGATTTGCATACAGTCGCTCTGATTGGCTGGTGGGCGTGGCTTAGGCGTCCCAAAGAAACAGTCAATTTCAATATTATGCTTTTATTAGAGTAGATTTTTTCCAGAATCGTTCCTTGATCTCCTAGGCCCATCCCTTCCCACAATATACTGGTTTGGGTCAGGAATCTTTTCAAGAAGCTCGCTCAACACATGGAAGATGTTCAATGCTGTTCTTTAACAAATTAAAATGATACATCTCTCAATAGGCCGCAAATATAAGGAGTAAGACTGAGACCACCCCAGGCCTCAATCCGCCTTGGTCTCCCTTTTTGATTGGGATGACCCTGCCTGTAGAGCACATATTGATTAGTTCTCTTTGAGGACAGTCCTATTGACAATTTGGCTGTTCTCAGGAAAGCACAGCAAAGCAACCTTTCAGATTTAGGCCAACCTACATTGCTCAACATTAGCAGTTTTTCCTGGAAACATCTGTTAGGGAGGGGATGTTAAATACCAATAGGAATAATTTCCTAAAAAACAGTGGACACATGGACCCAAGCACATAATGTCAGTGAACTCTAGCTTTTAATAGTCAAGCCTTTTGTGTTTCAGCATTTGGCACTGTCCATGATGAAGAGACTTTCTTTCCCCGCAGAGACTTCTACTGGCAAAGTAGCCTCCCCAAGTCTAAAGTATCCAAGCAAAGCAGCGCTAAGTCATATCTCTTATAATTCAAAGAACAAAAGTACTTAAAATAGATTCTTATTTTGTCTGAACTTGCAGTTATTTTACGTGCAAACAAAACAGATTAATTTATTGGCCTGAACCCAAAGTAAATGGACTTGCGTTCATCGCATCTTGAGGTAAACGTGTCTCTTGCAAATCTGCACCAGTTCAAAGACAGCAAAGAGCTGATAAGGCATTCAGAGATTCATTAGCTGTTTTTAGATAACATCTCAACCAGGAGGTCCATCTACTGAGTAGTGCAAGCATGTTCCCCAGGAGCTAGAACCATACAAACACAGATCTATTTCCTGGAAACAACCCAGAGCAAGAAAAAAGATTCTGCGATGAAAAAGTGAGGTGTAATTTTTGGATAAAGGAAGATACTTTGATGGCCATCTTGATCAATACCTCCAGGAAAGTACTGCCAGGGCTCTGCTAAATGTTGAAGGGAATGCACACACTTTAGGTGGATAATATAACTGGAAGAGTCATTTGCCAAATCTTCCCAGTGACTCTGCACTGAGCTTCCCACTTAGATGAAGAGGTGAGATCAAGATAGCAGAAATCTGAGTGTACCCAGGTTGGCTTGTTTTCTGTGGCACATGGGTGCATGAAATGAGGCACCAGTGTTCTGAGGCACAATGGATGGGCTGTTAATAAATTTCTTTTTCTTTAACTTCATGAGGCTACTTCAGACAAACCACAATAGTGGAGTTGGTAACTCAGCTCGCAGCACTGGTGAACACACACATCTACACAGTCAGGAAGGTTGGGAAACAACCGTCCAAAGACAGGAGGGAGAGGAACTATAAAGGAAGGGAATGGAATACAGTAAGAGTCCCTATTGTGTGACAACAGGGTCCAGGCAAAAGCAGGAGACTGCTGTAAGTGAGTCCCAGGCAGGTGCTCAGAGAATAGCTGTTTTGCACACAAAGAAAGCTCACATTAAAGCCACTGTGTTTGCCATGCAATTGTAGTTGCCTTTAATGTCTTCCGGGCATTAATCCGTGCTCCATTATTGCCCAGTGAACATTTTATTTTACATAATGAAGGGTTGACTCTTCATTCTGTTCCTACTGAGCATCAATACTCTTTCAGAATTAGGAAAACTGGCACAGTTACTGAGTCCAGTTCTGAAAGACTTTGTTGCCCTGATGGTTTATAAACCATAGGGTGAATGAGGTGAGAAGGCTAGCAAAGCTTGGACTCTTTCCCATCTGATTCCAGGTGTCATTTTAGTCAATACAGCACTGAACCAAATCCAAGTTTGCGATGGCAGAGGGCGACTGAGCGGAGCAGTGGTCAAGGGGTCAAGGGGCTCTTCATGTAGCATAACACCGGACTGACCAGCCCCAACCCTTCAAAATGAGCACAATGGAATAAACCCAATTTATTTAATAGGGAAATTCTCTAAGTATTAAAATATGACAAGTTTGCACTGTCTGGGTGGGTTTCATTTCCAGTCAAAGTTGGATTGGATATGGGAGACAACTAATTAATCTCTCTCTCTCTCTCTCTCTCTCTCTCTCTCTCTCTCTCTCTCTCCCCCTCTCTCTCTCTCTTCTCTCCTCTCTCCTCTCTCCTTTCCTCCTTCTCCAAAATAATAATAAAATCATATCCTCAGGTGAGGATTAAAAATATATTTGACACATTGAAACTAACCTCGAAAAAACTACCACTTACTGTGGCATTAAAAAAATATATCCACAATTATCCGAAAGGGTTATCAAAATAGCTTTTACTTTCCCAGCAATCGTCCAATAATACAACTTCAGCCTATTATTCAACCCAAATAACATAACACAATAGATTGAATGCAGAAGCAGATATGAGAATTTGGTCTTTATTAGGCCAGATAGTGAGGAGATCACAAAAAGGTGGGAAATGCCACTCTTCTCCCTAAATGTTTTTGTTTAGGAAAATATAGCTTTTTTTAAAAAAAAAATGGTATCCATGTTAACATTTAGTGTAGGGTGACCAGATTTTAACATTGGTAAAGCGGGACACCCTTGACCGGGGGGGTTCTTATTCTTATTATTATTATTACTTAAAAATTACAGAGTAGTACATATGTCTCTTTCCAAAAATCGGGACTTTTTTAAAACGCCGCAGGACGCGGGAAAAATTGTTAAAAATCGGGACTGTCCCGCCAAAAGCGGGACGTCTGGTCACCTTAATTTAGTGGACTTATTATTGTTATTTCAATATGAATTAATAAATAAATGTGTGTTTTTATATTTTTTCAGTTTGAAGTTCTAATATGCTAAGTATCACCATCAATAGATGTTGCCCATATGAATAAAATCTCTTTGGGGACTTCAATAATTTTAATAAATGTAAAGAGGCTCAACGATCAAAGAGTTTGACAACCATTGATATCTGAGTTCTTACCAACTTAGCTTCATAGTAAAAGGTGAAACCTTTGGTCTACCAAGATCTGTTTGTCAGTTCCAATACAGAAAAGTTAAGACCTTGAAGTAATGCTTGAGAAGTTTCCACACCAGTTTTTCAGTCAAACTCCAAGCTTAGTCCTTGATCTGAAAGCTCTTCCATGGGCTCAGCCAAGTTCATGCAGTGAAGTGAAGACTTAATCTTACTAACCCTTCTCCTAAGTGGCCACTCTCCTTTCAAAGAAGGGACGTCCACGATTAGATGACTGTATCAGAGAGGGGTGGGCATACAACCAGTCCTACGGACATGATTCCTGTGTGTCTGCCTCTCACACAGGATTTCTCTCACAACTCATACAGACAAGGGCTGCCCAATGGAGCAGACACAAAGCAAGGCAGTCTCAGCCATACTCTGCAGGAACTAATGAAGAACTGAAGCCACAGCAGAATTTGCCTGTTAGATGCAGATTCCTTGAGATGGGTGAGTTGGAACCAGAGAGTATACTGGCCTGATACTCCAAGAACCCCACTGTCATGCCCTACAGGGAGGAATACCTCATCTGCACTAAAGGGATCCCATCACTTATTTCCCCACCAGTTCTCAAATTATTAAAAGATAAGCACTCTCCACCCATCTATCATCTCCTCAAATTGCTGCTGCTGTTTCCTGGAGCAAGCAAAAGTTTCTTATACATCATTTTTTATATCTAATGTGGACAAAGTATAGAGAGTCTTAAGAGATCCCCAACTGCAGAAGAGATGCTCAAACTTAGAGAAATTCCAGAGCCATTATGAATTATAATCTGAAAATGCAGCTCTGTCAACAGTGGAGTGGACAGTTTGGCTATTGGTCAACTTTGCCAAGATCAGGTATTCCATTCCTCACTCTTGGTGATGCCAAGAACCTACTTCCCATTAGAGAGTCTCACTTCTAACCACCCACATGGAAATGGCTAAAGAAGACTATGCCAAATCGAAAATGACACTCACCTTTTTTTTTTAATCATTCCTGTGGAATCCTGTGTAGCCTCTTTTGCATCAGGTGATAAATAACATCTTTAAAGCACTCTGCTGCTTTGATTCTCAACCAAAGTCTTCATAATACTACATGATCTTTCTTATATTTCAGGTTTTCAATTTTATAAACAAATATATTATATGTAAAATGATACAGATGATTTGCTGATTTTAAAGAAAAATAGCATAACTAAAAAAAAAGCCATTTATATCCCCCATATGACAATGCTTTATCAATCATACGTTTGTCTTTAAAATTAGACATGCATATATTTACTCATGTAACAAAATTCAAAGCATCTTTTAAGTAACGCGATTAAAAAATTTGAAAAAAATGTTTCAACATGGTAGGCATGGGAAATATCACAGAAAAAGTCACAAACACTTCATGATGTTATATGAGGTAGTTCATTTTTAATGCATCTAGCTTTTACCGATAACTTTTTTTAAAAAAGAGAGATTCAGTAACTTGCCCAATGCCACACTTTAGTTTTCCAAAAATGAAAAAATAATGGAAATATTTTTCCCTGCTGCTGGCCCCTAACTAGATATTTGATAAACATTAGTTTTTTTTTTCCATTTTCTCTAAATTCAGATTCTGGTCATCGTCCTTCAATTTTTATTTTATTCTTTCCTTGGTTGTCACATAGAATTCAGCATCTATGATGAAATAGACATGCTGACTCAGTCCCAGAGGAGAACGATGATGACCACTTCTGGTTCTGAGTGAGTGCAGCTGACAAATAACCCTGGGGACTGTGCTTAAAGAGATACACCTGCCTAAGGTGGTTAAGAGAGATCTATTTCTCTCCAGGGAACCGCCATAAATCAGAAAAGATAAAAGCATTTAAAAACAACAAAGCAGGCAACATTTTTTGAGTAATTGAGCCTAGTTTTAGAAAACAAGAAATGTCTGTGTCAGTCCTTGTCTTTCAAACATTATTCTCTGTTTGGTTAAGCTATACAAACACCAGGACTCTGATGTAAGAAAGACTTTTCTTTTTGTACATGGTACATAAATGTCTTTAATCTTTCAAGTTAGGAATTTATTGGTTGAGTCTTCATGGGTAAACTCAGCAAAGCTCTGAAATGTTTTTTTTTTCTCCAAAAAGAAATAGAGAAGGAGGAGGAGGCAGAAAAGGGTCAGTGAGGCTCAAACCAGACCCACCACCCCTTCTTTCAAAAAAAGTTTTCCTGGCATAAGAGAGTAGTTGAGGGTCCAGCCAACCTTCAGCCAGCCGACCTCTGGGCCCAGATGAACGTGCTTTGGGTCAGGCAGGTGCAAAGGGACTACAGTTGAGTTGATCAGTTGCAAATGAAGGTTCTTTCTAGGTATTTCAACAGCAATGACCAACCAAACAAACAAACAAACCTGCCACATCACAGGTAAGCTTCACAACTATGTTCTGGCCACTTGCTCTGGTTCTTCTTTCTTCTTGCCCTTTCTCCAATGCTTTGGTCAAGGCCAGGTCACAGCCTGGCAGTTTCTCCAGTTTGGTCCATAAACTGGGAGCCAAGTTTTCTCTCATTCATGAACAATAGACAACAAGTGAGAAGTGCTTCATGAGTTGTTTGGAAAACAGAGTGTGTAGAAGAAACAGACTGCTGCTTCTGGTTTCAGTTCATTTGCTCTCTACCTTTCTTGCTCCCAGCCCTATCCCTCCATCTGTATTTCCTCCTCCATGAAAAGATTTCACACTGGCCACACACACACACACTACACCCAACACACACATCACATACAACACACAACATACACATACCATCTACTGTACATATATCCCACCATACATACCACCACCACCATCACTATAACATCTTATGCACACATGCACATAGATTCCACACACATACATACAATACACATATCCAAGGACAAATACCACCCTATGCACATATATTTCATATTCATATACACATACAATACTTACACTACATACACAATATATGCACCTCATCTATCACATACATATCACATACCACAGATACTACCATCACATTACTATTACAACCTCTTCATACACACACCACCCACCACACACACATTCATACACAGACATAGCACACACATGCCACATACACCAAGACACAATCACACATACACACCTCATGCTCCACAATATACCCCCACCTCAGACACTTCCACACAACATAGACTGACACATGCTCACCCCTCACACACACACACACACACACACACACACACACACACACACTTCCAGGTCCCTCCTGTGTGTTCTGAATGTTTTAGTGAGAGTTTTATTGATGGTCATCACATGTGGCTCTGTGTTAGTTATTTCTATTTTCTCCCAACTTTTTTCTTATTTGGTGCAGGTTCTAAGTCTGGTTAATTTTTGCTGCCCACAAAAACAAAATTCACTGTCACATGAACAGTGGCCTCAGTGAGCATTGGATAAATTAAATGGAATATAATCAAATTATAGTTAATTTAACAGGTGGAGGGTGTAGAATAAATAAATGCACAGCAGGGGGATTTCACAGGCCATTAGGGAAGGAGAACTGGGCATTTTCTTAATTCTGTGACAAAAACTCGTTCTCTGACCGACCGCGTACCAACTGTGACATGCAGCTCATTTGAAGGAAACGAATATATCTGTGTTGAGTCCATGGACTCAAAGGTCCACTCTGACAGCAGCATTAGAGGACCCAGAGGGGGAATTCAGCCTTAGACAGGGAGGCTGCTGCTGCTGAGGTCTGGACAAGCCAGGGCAATGGCTTGAATTTCAATGAGAAATCACAGGGAGCCATTACAGGTCTTGGAGCTGCGGTGCAATATAATGGAGGCTGCACTTTAATAACAAACCATTAGGTATAGTTATGTGGAAAAATCTTCACATTTTGCAAATAAGCCAGGTGGGCATCGTCTGCCTCATCAAGAATTCCACACACAGTTCGGTGCGCTCACAAATTCACAATTCAGAATTAATTGGGTTTTAGGCCATGCATTTAGGTCATATCATCCAGACACTCCATTCCATGTGGTGAAAAGAAATTAAGTCAATTTCCCCCCCCACCCCTACCCCCCACCAGACCCTCGGCTTCCTTACAGCCTGGCGATCCGTCCCCCTGCGTGCGCGGGAGGAGGACAACCTTTAAAGGCATTCTCATTATTTCTCAGGGAGATGTCATTAAGTACTGTAAACATGTCCTGAATGAGTCCATGTCACAAAGACTGCAAAGAGTTTATAGAATAAAAAACCTAAAAGCACCAAAGTGAGATAAAACAGGGAGGGAGAAAGGAAAAGGGAGAGACTTAAAAAGGAAAAGAAAATGTCTTTGTGATCAACGAGCGCATCTAAAGATGTGGACTAAAGTAAAGTTGCCCCCCTAGGAGCTTTGACCACAGAAGAAAGAAGGATGGAGCCCCTCTGGTTCAAGGGCCCACCCTCCCGGTTCCCAGGCTCCTGGCAGACATAACTAATCCATCACACACATCTTCCTCTCTGAATTTACAACCGGCAGACATTACTAATAAATCACACTAATCTTGCCCTCTGGATTCACATCTGGCAGATATCGCTAATCGATCACACTCATCTTGCCCTCTGATTCGCATCTGGCAGACATTGCTAATCCGTCACAACCATCTTGGCTTCTGAATTCATACCTGACCTCAGAATTCCAATCAAGCAATTTAAATTGCAGTTTAAATTTACTGATATTTTTGTTTGTGAAGGGCCCAAGTATCCTTCATTGGAGTCCATGATACTGCACTATTACAGGAGGTTGATTTGCCAAGATGAGATGAGTACACTGTCTTGGTTGAAAATTGCCTTCTTTGTTATTTTACTCTGCATTGGTGTTTACAGTCAAGTTCAGGAGACAAGCTACTCAGAGGTCTGCACTGATTTGAATTCCCAGGAGTTGAGTTGACACTGTGTGTACACACAGCCCCAGGATAATGTCTGGTACACAAGATGCAAGGAACCGAAGAGGATCCATATGTTTATTTCCAAGGTATAATGATGGCACCAAGGCTCTCTTTTGGGGCTTTGCCTTCAGCTCCCAGGAACCCTTTGCTCACCTCATGCAGACAGCAGAAGGGCCTGGGGATTTACAGCCCCATCCTCCCACCCCACTCCCCCCCCAGCCCCAGGGCAGGCCTTCGCTGCGGGTCTGCAGTGTTAAATCACAGCCACCTTGTCTTGGGACGGGAAAATTCTGAGGCACACATTAGGCTCCAGAGTCTCTGCAGGATCAGGCCAACGGTATCTTCTGCACAAGTTTGAGCCCCCTCCTGCTCTGCTCCTCCCATTTCCTCGCCATCGCTGGGAATACCTTCTTAACGCGTTGTCACTTGCACATGAATTTTCATCTTGGGCACAGAAAGAACAGTAGATCATGAACTCTTCCAGACACAGTGCAAACTTCACCCGTTGTTTCTTCACAGGAGCGCCAGACCTGCTCCTGGGACTCCACTTGACCTCTTCTCCCAGGGGGTGCCTGGCCAGGTCTGTACCCTGGAGAACAAGGGGCTGGAACAGCTGGGACAGACCTGATGGGTTGTACAAGTGTTCTCTCTTGGTAAGGACACACATCATCTGCCTCACCTTCTAGGAGCTACGAGAAGATTTTGCAGGGATTCCTAGGAGATATGTCACCACGTCAGCTGATGCAAAACCACTAAAGATGATTCAAAATCTTCCCCAGAGGAAGCATGAGTGGAAACTATAAGGTACCACCTAGCTCTGGTAGAAATTTTTGGAAAAAGTTTTAGGCATATAAAAATATTTTCTGAATGCCCAGCCAGAGTGGCTCAGTGGTTGAGCATCAACCTAGGAACCAGGAGGTCACAGTTCAATTCCCAATCAGGGTACATGCCCACTTTGCAAGCTCAATCCCTAGTGAGGGGTGTGCAGGAGGCAGCCAATCAATAATTTTCCTCTCATCATTGGTGTTTCTCTTTCTCCCTCTCCTTTTCTCTTCTTCTCTGAAATCATTAAAAATATATATTTTGAAGCTTTTTTTCTGAAAAAAAAACAACAAACAAATTTCACTTTAAAAATCATAAACACCAATCACAGAGTCAGCATTTGTGAAGCTACTAAGCAATTTGCAAAGTAGTTTTACTTATTTTATTTGTTGTGTTTCACAGGTACAGTAATGTGTTCTGCTTTTCAGTGGAGAGAGAACTTGTGTACTAAGAGGGGTATTATTAGTTCCTTCAAATCGGTAACCTGAGAGGACTGTGCGCTACTCAAAATGGGTCAATTGTAAAGTTTACCCTAGAGCTTATGATGCTTCTTCTGAAGACCCCAAATTGTGGGGCTCTTCATTTGTTTAAAACAGTTTAAAGTCAATCAGAAAAGGCAGATGAAAGAAATAGCTAAAAGCATCTGCAGTCAAAATTACAGTGTGACAGGGAGGTAATGAGATCTGATGTACAGAGGCGGATGCAGGGAGGAAGTCCATGTGTCCTGGAGTACAACACTCGGAGTAAGTGAACCGTCGACACACGCCAGCATTGCAAGGGTATCATCTTCTTGGATTTATCTTTACACTATATGGCATTCATGTATATTAAACAGCAGTCTCATCCACAGGATGTTCATGTAAGTTTTCATTTCTTTGCTACTCTGGGCCTCCTCTCCAACTGTGGTCTGTGCCTGCAATACCCCATTGGCCTGTCCAAGACTTCTCAGACCTCCTCCCCCTGCATCTGTCTCCCACTTGCCTACTCTGGACAGAAGGCAGTGCCCCTGCTGCTCCAGTTACTACTGGAGTGTCAGGCCCTACCTTTTCCCTCTTTGTTAGCCCCACGGTGCCCAGTGCAGTGTTGGCACTCTGATGCTGGACCAAGGCACCTCAACACACAGCATGTGGCACTCACTCCAGACTCTTGCATTTTGAAACTGTAGTGTGTGGCAGCAATCACGTGTCCTGAGGCCAGCAATGTTTAGTCTCGGAAGTTCTCCTTGTCTTGTTTTCTATCTGGAACCTAGCTCTTTATGTCAGAAATGAGATTCTTCACCTGGAGTCTATCATCTGGGAAATCCTAAAATTGAATGCATTATTTTCTTTTCAAGAAATATGTGTAACTTTCTGCGGAACCTGAAAGGGGTCTGTATTCACTTTCTAGGGCTACTGTAACAAACCAGTGGCTTACAAGGCAAATTTCTTTTCTGACATTTCTGTGAGTTATAGGTCCAGCACTTATCTCACAGGCCTAACATCAAGGTGTGGCAGAGTTGTCCTCCATTCTGGAGACCCTGGGGGAGGGACATTTTCTTGGGAGGAGAAATTTTGTTTGCCCATTCCAGCTTCTAGAGGCAGCCCATGTTCTCTGGTCCATGGCACTGTCCATCTATCTTTAAAGCCAGCAAAGGCAGGGTGGGGGTGTGCGTCCGTCCTCTGTGCCATCTTCTCTAGTTACATTTTTCTCTGAACTCTCCTTTTCTGACCCCCCCTTCCATTTTTAAGGACCCTTCTGAATTCCCTGGGCTCCCAAAACACTTAAAACAAAACAAAACAGATAAAAACGTGTGTAATGAAGTGTGATGTGTACTCATTCCCATTCATCAAGCATTTATTGAGCATCTACCTTATAGCAGTGTGCTTAGATGGTAAGATACGATTTTAAAGGAGAGAGGAGTAGGGTTATAACCATCCTGATTTACCCCAAACAGGGGTTTTCCAAGACACAGGAGGTTCAGCGCTAAATCTGGAGCAGTCTGGATTTAAACTAGGACCATTGGTGACTCTAGGTGTGTTCTCTTCCATGAGGAGGGACAGGAACAAAATGCAGTTGAATGGACTTCACAAGGCGCCATAAGTACTTTCAAGGGAAGAGAACCGAGAACGGGGCTGAAACAGACATGAACGGAACCAGAGGCACGCCTTGCTCTGCCAGTACCTCTTTGGGAGAACACTGATTGAGCTGCAAATTCACGCCAGACGCTAGGTAAGTGCTACCTACACACATGATCTTGTTTAAACCTCTGAACATCCACATGAAACAAGGACAGTTATTCCCTGCAGTTGGCAGAGGAGGAAGCAAAGAAGGAGAAATAACTTGCCTAACATCACACAGCTATTGCCTGAGGTCAGATCCCCAGGAACACACCATAACATAAGGAATTGTGAGCAAGCAATTTAAGGAAGTGCTCCCAGAAGAAAAGTGTCAGGGCTTGGGGAGCAGGATAAGAAAGAGAAAAGACAGCGAGGATGAAATTTCCGGAGAAGTTCCCGAGAGGGTACCTTCGTTGTAATCTGACAGGGGCACGCTGGGGTCTAAGTCCACCCTCCGTTCCCTGGGACAGGAAGTGAAGTTCATCCTCCCACATTTAGTTGGCTGGCTGTGGGCCCCTGAGGCAATGCATATAGAACTCCCAGGCATTTCTGGCTCTCTCTGTTTTATGGGTAAAGTGGTTCCTGCACAAAAACCGCTGTTAAAGAAGAGTCACAGGTGTGGGCTGTAAAAGCAGAAGCACTGAGGCTGGGAGAAAGACGGTAGTCAAGGTGGTCTGCCTGGATTAGGAGCCGTGCTCACTACAGCTAGTAAGAGGCAGGGGAGACTGTGAACTCAACCTAGCAAGTCCCACAGCAAGGGAGCTAACCCTCTCTTCCAACTGAGCCACCTGGTCAGGCGTTCATAATCTTTTTTTTTCTTTTCACCTTCAAGAATTTATTTTTATTTATTATTTATTTGTTTATGTATTTGTTTTAATTTTTTATTAATTAAGTAATTACATATGTGTCCTTATCCCCACATTACCCCCCATTCCGCCACTCATGCCCTCACCCCACTATGGTCTGTGTCCATTGGTTAGGCCTATATGCTTGCATATAAGTCCTTTGGTTGATCTCTCCCCCTCATAGTCTTTTTACAAGAATACTTTCTACCCACTGGATTGTTGACATAGATATTAAAACTCAAAGTATGTTACCACTTAAAATGGACAAACACGTAGTATCGTGGCTTGTAGGCACTTCATTCTTATTTCCTTCTAACAGTTGACTTGCTAATAATAGGACGACTTAGTATGTCGCTGATAAGATTATAAAGATTATGTACAGCTATCTGGATCTCAATGATTTTTCAAATCGCTTTAAACATCATAAGTCATCTTAGAATTTTTATACACACAGAGATTGTAGTTATGTCAATGACTTTGTGGACCTGGGAAACGAGGAGACAGTAGTGTTCTTTCATAATTATGACAGGGGTGGTAACTCCTACTTTCAAACATCAGAAGGCTCCCTTATTCACTGAGATGTTTCCGTGTGACCCTGGCTCTTTACTGTCTGAGAGAACAGATCCTTTATGGGCCCCAGATGGAAAGTTCAAAGTTAATAACTCATTTTAGACTGTCACCCTCATGCTTTCCTCAAACTGCAGAGAGGTACTCTGCTGAGAGTGTTACTTTTAAATGAAATCTTAACTAATAAAAGTGTAATATTGAAATTAACCATTTCTCTGGGATGGGGTAAGCCACACCCACCAGCCAATCAGAGTGACTGTATGCAAATTAGCCCAGCCAACATGAAGGCCGCCACTCATGGACCTGAGTAAATGGCAGCTTCCATTGCAGCAGGAGCGAAAGTGAAACTGAAGCCGCCCCGCTCATCCTGGCTCAAGCAAAACACATGTTTGCAACAAAATAACAATCATAGAATCCTCGGGAGCTGAAGGAAACAGCAGGCCTGGCCTAACCACTAAGAGTAACATTGTTTCATTATAGATGCTGCGAGGTGAAGCAGAGAGGAGGCTTCGTTAGTAGGAGGCCTCCCTTTAAAGGAACAGCATCAATTATAGAAGATAAACAAACCCCAGAAACCTGCGTCCAGCCAGCATTGCTGGGACATTGGGTCAATGGGAGCTGTGGGAAGCCTTAAAGCCTGAAAGCATCAATCAGCCTGTCACCCATGCTGGCCACAACCCAGTGGGGTAAGGGATGTTACTGGGGGGCTTGGCCAGCCTGGAGACAGCCATCAGCCCGTCACCCAGGCTGGTTAGGCACACCAGCAGGTGGACATCCCCAGAGGGGTCCCAGACTGTGAGAGGGCACAGTCTGTGTGAGGCTGGGCTGAGGGACCTCCCGAGTGCACAGAGCGGCTGCAGGGCAGAACAGTGCAGGACCCAGGACCGGTGAGTGGGAAAGAGGTGGCAGGGTTGGCGGCCTGCTTGGCGGCTGCCCAGGCCCTTTGAGGGGCACCGGGGAGCAGGAAAGCAAGGCTGCAGGGGCCAGGGTCCTGCTTGGTGGCTCCCCAGACCCCTTGGCAGCACCAGGGAATGGGAAAGGAAGGTAGCAGGGGACCGGTGAGTGGGAAAGAGTCGGCGGCCTGCTTGGCGGCTCCCCAGGCCCTTTCCGGGAATCAGGGAGCAGGAAAAGGCTGGCGAGGTTTTCCCTACTTTCTGGTGGCTGGAGGAAGATGGACAGTAGGCAAGCTTGGGAGGCATGCAGCAAAAAGCCCTGGCCACAGCTCAAAAAAGAGAACAACATGCAGGGGATGGCAAGAGTCTGAGAGATCAGCATAGAGGGGGTGCCTGCTCCAAGCCTGGGGGCAGGCCCCCAGCAGGTAGACACACACAGGAGGATTGCTCTGAGCCTCAGATGGGGCTGGGGGCAGGTCCCCAGTGGCGACACACACACACACACACACACAAGGTGCCTGGCAGACTGGGGCCATCATAGGACATCCACTGAGGGGTTCCAGACTGTGAGAGGGGGCAGACTGGGCTGAGGGACCCCCCTCCCCCCCCCCAGTGCACGAATTTCGTGCACCAGGCCCCTAGTTAATGTATAAATGGTGATAGAGGCCTGTTTCCGAATTTTGTTCTAGGCATAGCAGGAAAAGGTATTTAATATAGTCATTGAAAAGTTTGAAAGAAGAAATAGGTCATCCAATCGGTAATTAAGAATCACCAACCATAGGGTTTTTCAATATGGTGAGGGGGTAGGTGGATCTTTCTCACACCTCCTCTCAGAACCAAACTGGAAATAAAACAGAATTGGGGAACATTCACACTGAAATACTAACTGGAGACTAGATGAAAGGGAGACTTAAACATAAACCACCTCAGACTGGTAGGAAGAGTGGGGTGGGGAAAGGGGCTAGCCCCACTCCCTCAGGTGGCAGGCCCCGTCCTTAGTAGGAGTTTTGCAGGAGGGTATGGAGGGATATCTCAGCTGTGGAAAGGGGGGGGGGCATTCTCTGAGAGGAGTGTGGCCTGGACCACAGGCTGGGATCCCAGTCCAGGGGGCCAGAACAGGGAAAAGCTGCCTACCTAGTATCTAGTGGTGAAAAGGAACAAGGCTCCTATTTGCCAGGGAGAGATGGAGGCTGCTGGAGACAAAGCCATGTTTTTCTTTAAACATGGAGCATAAGATGTGCATTTATAGTCACTCACCCTGGCTTCCGCAGAGGGAGGGTGATGCAAGGAGAGTCTAGGGTGGAAGGCAATGGAGAGAGATGTGTGAAAGCAGCTGCCAGCAGGATACCTGCATTCAGCATCCCCCCTCACCACCCCTCCTATAACACAGCAGCCATTTTTCCTGAGATACACAAGCCCCTCCCAGCAGCAGCAGCCAGGGCAAAGGCAATTAACCCACCCACTGGGATACAGCTCACCCACTCTGCATCTCAACCTGGCTGAGGAAGCAGCATCAGAGGTCAAGCCACTGTGTTGGAGCAGTCTCAGGGGTATCAGTGACTGATTTAGGGGTGGGGCCATTCTCCCTACATTCCCAGGAACCCGACTGGTGTACCCGCCGTCACGGGAGAGCCGTCCCACAGACCCCACTGGATTGCCTACAAGGAGCTCTGCCCTGCTGAGGTCGGGAAAATATTCCAGGACAGACTGAGAAAGTTGGCTCAGGACCAAAGGAGCACACCCTCCATCTTCCTTGAACTGTGAAGGGCACCTCCTCCTCATGGGATATCCAGAGGTTCCATCCTCCAAATTCTGTCCAAAGACTTTTGAGAAAAAGCCTTTTCAGTGACTGAGTCTGATAGCTGACTGGCAGGCAGAGGTGGGCATAGCAGATCCCGAGGTCATGGTTCCATTCTGGTCAAGGGCACATGGCAGGGTGGTGGGCTCCATCCCTAGTAGGAGTTTTGCAGGAGGCAGCTGAACAATGAGTCTCTCATCATTTATGTTTCTATGTCTTTCTGCCTCTCCCTTCTTTTCTGAAATCAAATATATATATATATATATATATATATATATATATATATATATATATATAAAAGTTTAGCCCTGGCCAGGTAGCTCAATTGAAGTGTTGTCCCATACATCACCAGTTTGTTTGCTGGTTCTATTTCCAGTCAGACTATTCCCGTTTCTTCGGGCCCTCATCTTGCTTATTCCAGAGTGAGAATTAAACCTGAGGTCCACTCTAATTGTAATGTTGAACAACATTATTATGGAGGCTATGAAATCAACCTGTGGCTTTGTAATAAATAATTTTATTGCTTCAGGGACAGAAAGCCTCCTCACATCCATGATTCACCGGTATGGAGGCATAAAAGCCCTGCTTTCTCCCACAACCTTGGGTCAGTGCTGAAGGGTCATCCTACCTACAGAACTCTCAACGGTTGTCTGAGGCTTCCCTGGGCCTATGTCACAGATGTCCGCCCACCCACACACACACTTAACTTGCCTGCTTTATCCCCAGGACTACTCCTTCAAAAACATTTCACAATAAACCTGTGTGCACTACTCACCATCTCAGAGGCTGCTTCCCCAGGGGAGGAGAGAATCAAACAACCGCTGAAATCTGCATTAGATCACTCTCCAGTCATATTTCTTGCACTTGTCAGCTGTCTCTATAGGGCGGTTCTCAGCCCACCATGCCAGTGAGCTCTGCTCAGCTCTCCTCTCCCATCCTGGGAATCCTTCCGAATACTCCAGGAATCCTCTTTGTGGGAGCAGGTGCTCACTGGGTCATTATCATCTTTAGAAAGAATGTGCTATGGCAAGGAGAGCTGGGATCGGGCTACCTGTGTCATCTCTGCTCCGCCATATCCAGGCAGCAGGGTGCTGGCTGAGTCAATTTTTGCCTCTCTAACATGAGGCTAGCCACCTTTGCTTCACGGGTTTATTGGATTAATAATCTAATTGGTTTAAACCGCCAGCTATTCAATCCTTTCCAGCATATTCTTGTATACCCCAGGCTGAGGTAGAATTTACTTGCCCGAATGATCAAGGACATGCTTCGACTTTCTTATTGAACCCTGAGAAGTTCAGGGGATTTTCGAAAGAAACGTTTAAAACAGCCTCCCTATGGTGAGGCCTCTTATTTTTCTGGTGGTGGCCACTCTTTTCTTTTGTTGCTGGCCTCTGTCGCAGGGTGGACCTGTCAGAGTTCAGCGTCTGACCTTGTGTGGCCACTCCAGTTGCTGGATTATTCTCTCACCCTTCCTTGCCTCCAGGCCCAGCAATTGTTTTCGACTCAGGAAAACATGGAGATTTCATGAGAACATCAACCAAACCACTGATGTAACCTCTGCCCAGCTGGAAGACCTGAGAATAGCAGGTGGGTTCTCAAAGCAGGGTGCCTCCGCTAGAAGCATCAGCAGGAAACTTGTCAGAAATGTGACTTCTGTGGCCCCAACCCAGATTTACTGAATCAACAACTGAGATCCAGGCTCGACAGTCTGTGTTGCAGCCAGCCCTCCAGAGGAATCCTGTAAGTCTGAGAGTCACAGCTAGAGGAGGTGGCCCAAGGGCTATAAACAAGAGGGCTTTCCTTGCACTCATGTTAAATCCCCACCCCCACTCCATGCAAATGGCTGTTTGGGGGCTTACATTTACACAATCCTGTTTTCTAATATTGGTTCTATGCCTTTGAAAAAAGAAAACTACACATTTGTAAAAAATTTTAGAGTAAATAAATACTGTACTTTGCAAATCTTTTCCTACCTTTCCTCAGCATTCTGGCAATAAATAAATAAATAAACAAACAAACAAACAGTTATTACACTTTTAAGTCATGTGACCTGGAAATGATTCCAGGTGCTGACAGTGGATCTGATTATCACACTGTAGGCAATAAAGAGCTAGCTAACCTGCCTTTATTTGCTTTCTGCTCAAGATAAACATTTATCACCGGGTGTATTGATTAACACCATATCACTTCCCTCCTTACACTTTCACAAAAGAAACAGGCTCCCCTGGGTACTCAGACCTTTGTGGGGTTCAAGAGGTACCGAGTGCTCCTACAGCTGTGAAGCCCTGTGAGCTTCCGGAAAGTATGGGATCCCCTCTGCCAAGAAGAGGCCAGTCCCCATTCTTCAGAGCTGGTTTTTGTATCAGAGATGCTTTCCCAAAGGGAACCAATCAAGGAACGAAATGATTGTGACAGAATGAGATGTGAAGTCCCCGGTAGGATGTACAGGGCTTTAGAAAGTGGCATTGCTCAAGTGCAAATTCCCTGCTAAGACTGTCTACATTATCCATGACCTAGAAAATAAGTTCTAAATAAACCTTGCATTTCCTGAAGTTTTGCTTTGGGTTTTTTTGTATTATGTGTTTTTGCCAAGTATGGGAAAGCAGGGCTAAAGAGAAATCAGAAATATTGACTTGATTTACCATTTATGAAAGATATTGATGAGTAACTATGGTCTATGAGTGTTTTAATATTTGACATTGCTTCAGTTCCTTTCTGGAAGTGGGTGAAGTACAAATTATAAATAAATGGATTGATGCCCCACCAACTCTTTCTGTGATCTTCTGTTTTTGTTAATAAGCCATTCTTGTAGCTAATAGTGTGGGTTTTGAGTCCATACAACTGGAGAATTAAATAATGTATATTTTAAAATCCTGAGAAGGGTATTTTTATCAGTTAAACATAGTATAAACAGGTTGATTCGTGTTAATTATGTCCTGTGACTAATCTACCTAACCTATTGTTTTTAAAACAAATTGTTCTGGCAGTAAACATGATTCCTATTTTGCTCTCTCTCTCAGTTCTGGAGAAAACCTTGGGATCTGTCCTTTAAGGGAGCTAATGTGACAAAAAGGCATTGAGTCTGCACCTCTGAGTCCATGTAGAGCCAATGTGTGACCTTAGGATCAGTGGCTGCAATTGTTTCTTCATGTTTTTCTGCAAATAAAAATATAACATTTAAAAAATTTTTAACTAAAAATTTTAAAGTTGTCCTTTTTAAAAACTTTCTAAACTCTTTTTTAACTTTTGTTTTTATATAATGAGATAATTGTAGTCTTATGTCATTGCAAGAAATAATAGATATATTATGTACCCTTTAGCCAATGGTAATGCCTTGTAAAATTATTGTGCAATATCACAAGGATATTGACACTGATATAGTAAAAATATAAAACATTTCCATCACTACAAGGATCCCTCATGTTGTCCATTTTTGTCCAAACCATGTCTTTCCCATCATGACCCCTGGCAAAAAATGACTAATCTGTTCTTCATTTCTATAATTTTGTCATTTCAAGAATGTTCTATAAATAGAATCATATACTATGCAATCTTGGAAAATTGACTTTTTATTCCTCAGCCTAATTCTCTGAAATTCATCCAGCTTATTGCATGTATCGATATTTTGTTTCTTTTTATTGCTGAGTAGTATTCCAATGTTTGAATGTACTACATTATATTTAACAATTCACTCATTAAAGGACATCTGGATTGCTTTAG